>VXAX01006547.1:79977-107261 GCA_013399835.1 Leptocoma aspasia | reverse complement strand
CGGGGCGGGCGGCTGTCCCGTTAAACTGTGTACCGGCGGCTGATCCGATGCGGGAAGACCCCCGGCCCGCCCGGTCGCGCGTTCCGCTCCGGGCGGCAGTGGCGGAGCGGAACCGGGCCGGGTCGAACAATGACCCATTGTACAGCCCGAGCGCTCCGACGCCGCAAATCGGATTAATGCCGTGCCCCGGACTGCCGGGGTGGTAAGGTGCGAAGGTCACGTAAGGTACCGGGAGAATCCCGGTGCTTTAGAACTACTTTAAAAATACATATATGTACTTATTTATTTTTCTCCCCGCGCCAGAGCGTGGAGCCCGCTGCCCGAGCCAGTGGCGAGGGCTGGAAATCTGGGGGTTTCCCCGCTCTCCTCTCCGACAGAGAAGCGTCCAGACTCGGGAGAAGTCTCCCGCAGCGCTGCCGCGGCGCATCCGATGCGGGCTCAGCCCCGTGCGGACGGCGGAGGGGTTGGGCTGGGTGATTTTTTTTTAAGATGTGGCTGCCCTCCAGTGGTGGAACGGCGGCGGCTCGCCCGGCCCGGAACGGCAACCCCGGTGCGAACCGCCGGCACCTGCCCCGGGGCTGAGCCGCGCTCCCCGCGGGGCCAGGGCCCACTCGTGCCCACGCCAGTGCTCCCCGGGCTGCAGCCTCGACAACTCGTGGCATCGCCCATGGAGTAGGACAGCGGTGGCACGGGTGGAGAAGGCAGGCCCATGCCCAGCGCGATTGTGCTCCCAATCCCAACTGCGTCCCTCGAGCCCTTTCCTGACGCTGGCGAATCTCCTGATACAACGAGTAACTCGCGAGCAGGGCTGTGTCCTTTGCCCCATCTCTTGTTTGTCTGCCTGGGCTCTGCGGTAGGGCCAGGCCCTTGCATAGGTATGCGATACCTAGCAATTTAGGGTCCTCATCAAAGCCAAAGCCATCGGCACACCATCATTAGCGGGGTCCTGGTGCCTTCCCGGCAAGGCAAGTGCTCTGCTCCACCTCCTCTTCCCAAGATCTCTCGGGGGCTTCATTTGCAAAAGGCACAGCCAGCCTGTGACACCTTGAATTACTGCGGAGGAGGACTTAAAGCAATAACAACTGAGACAGCTCCATTACCAGCTCCTCCTTTGGGAGCGGCCTTTCCCCTCCATCTTATGACTTCTTAGTGTAGAAAGAGCACCGATTTGAGACAGGAATTCAGCACATTTGGGCTGGAATAATTCCTCCGGTGGACCTTCTTCCCTTGGCTTCCCTATCATGACTCCAGCAAGTCCCGTGAAACGTCCGCAGGATGAGGAGCTCACCCAGGGAGGCACATACCAGCAAAACAAACCACCCCAGATCTGCACCAGCGTAATTAAAGAGCTGCTAAAGCTCCTTCACGCCAACAGCTCCCAACACTCGCTAACCTGATTTTCACTCACCGCCGTGCACACAGTGGGAGAGGGGACACCGAAGGTGAAATCCCTCAAAAGTTGGGCTATTTTTCCCTTGCATTCCAGCGCAGATAATGTTCAATTTTACGACTTCCTGCAAGTCTTTAGCATGAACTGAAAGTTCATGCAGTGTGACTGCAGGGTATGCCAATTATGTAAATCAGCACTAAAATAACAATGGCAACGTAGTTTACACATCACTGACATTAAATGAGCACTTCAACTTCTAATTGCCATTCCAGTTCAATCTTAGTGGGTCATGCCAGGAAAAAGTCATTTCTTGCCTCAACACTTACTCCCTGTGCCTGGAGCATAGGCTCTACTGTATGCCCAACACAGCGTTATCTCCAGGAGCTCTCTATATTAGGATAATAAGCCTTAGAAGGGAGAAACGTGATTGTGGTTGCTCTGAAGGCCTGCATATGCTCTGATCTGATATCCATAGGGCCTTGTAGGTTTGCTCCTCTCTGATTTTAAGTATAAATAAGCTCTCAGAGTCTTCTCTTGGCCATAAAACATCTTGCCCTTACACTTTGTCATGTCTCAGTCTATTTTGATCTGGAGCTACTGGGGCAGCAACTCTGCCTTCCTATCCGTTTCCTTGAGGCCCCAAAAAACAACACTGAAACACCTATAACACACTCCCCGAGTACACTGGTACCCACCCACACCAGGACCTCAGCCATGGCCCCCCACCTTCCCCACAGAAAGATTTCTCACCGAGGCATATCCAGCTCCATCGAGGCAGTACCCTAGAATATGGAGGAAAAGGCCTTCAGAGCGCCATCCCTGCAGGTTTGGTTGTGGTCCACGTCTCCTCAGCACAAAAACTGATGAAATTCTACCTTGTGTTCAGGTCTGCTCCACTGCACCCCCAGCACCAGCATACCTGAGCTCACCAGCTGAGGGGCATCTTCATGATTACAGACAGAATTACAGACAGGTGTATTTAGGTATAATGAATTGGAGGGCAAACATGCCTGGATGTGCCCACCCAGACTTCCATCTCCACAAGAAGCCCTTGCCCCCTTCCCACTCCTAGAGCTGTGCAGCAACACACTTGAGATAAACTAAAGCTCAACCAGTGCATTTCCTACAGCTGAATTTCCTCACAAGCTCTGGGAAAATGAGGAGTTGAGTGGTACATCAGCTCAATATAAACCCCATCGAGGTGGGCTCCCACAATGTCATTGCATTTTACAGTTATTTCAAGAGCAATCTTGCTTTTCAGCCCAAGTCCTGCCAGAGAGAGAAACCACCATTTACACTGAAAAGATCTGTGTTAGTAAAGCTGACTGTGCATATTTGTTAATCTCCTTTATGAAATTTCACTTCTCCCTCCCAAACTTTGCATCGTTAACTACACTGATTAATTTCTTTCTTCTTTACCACATGGACTTTTTTTGTCTTCCTTTTTTTTTTTCCCAGGTGTTTAGCCAGTCAGTACTCAATTAGTGACACCTGCTGCTAATGTTTCAGATCCAGGTGTTCCTTGCTAGGACCCAAACACAGCTGATAGATACCAACTTCAGGTGTTGTTGGGTTTTCTTAGTAAAAGGGTGGAAAAGTGTCCAAATAAAGACAAGTTTTACAACAAGGTGAGAGTCCTTTTTCCAGGGTAGACAGGAAAGAAGAAAATATTTTCTTCCCTCAGAATTTTTTCTTACAAATCCCATCACATTTATACACTGCCACAACATAGTGTCTTTTTTTCCAACTTGGTTATGCTGCAACCAGCATTGCTGGTGGCTGTGGGCTGTGGGCAGGAGACTTCAGCTGGAGGACCTAGATGAGAAAGACTCCCTGGGGTCTGTGACCACAGCTTGCAATCCTTAACAAAATGGCCTCAATTCTGGTCTAGTTAGAGACACAAGCCTGCAGAAACACTTGCATCTCTCTGTACACAGTGATACTCAACGTTTTACTACTGGCTGCAGCAGCCCTGTGTGACCAACGCAAAGCATTTTTGAAAATTCCCACTTTAGACCACTGTCCCCTGGATATGATAAGTATGTGAGGCATGAAATACTAATAGTAGTGAGCTTTTTCAAATGGATTTTGCACATTTCAGTGAATAAACCTCTTGATAAAAGTCAGTGCTGAAGTATGAAACATATACGTGGTACAGCATTAAATGTCAGCAGGGTGACGGCTGAAAATGAGTTAAGATGTGTTAGTGATGTTGAGGTTTCACCTTCATAATGGGTAGAGATTATCTGAAAGCTTTTCTTTTCCTGAGCTGTGCTTCCTGTTGGCATCTGTGTGAATATGATGTGTGGCCATTCTTTAAAATATTACTTAATACTGTTTTCCAAAGACATATTTGCCTTTTCGTGGTTTGTCTTTTAACATCTATCAGCTGGCTCTGCTGCACAGCCTGTCTCCTGTTCTGTGAAGAATGGATTCTCACCCGAGAAGATAATTTACAAGAAGGTGATTTGTTTTTGAAGAGAGGAAAGGCAGCTTATTCAGAAATGTCTACTTTTTAATTCACCTTTGTGGAGATCTGGCAGCTCTTCAAAGCTGTTGCTCTGTTTCACAGTGAGTCTCAATTTCATTCATCAAATCTCAGCTTGCTTTCCATCATAGTGGCAGGAAAATTGGAATTTATCAGGAAATACAATGCAGACCCAGGATTTTGTCAATTTCCAGTATGTCTCCACTGCTAGTGAAGGATAGCAGTTGCTCTCAGCTCTGTTATATCTGCAAATGCAGGCCCCAGCAATCAGTTCACATGGCTGTGCAGCTTTGAAACTACAAGACAAATTCCTATAATTTGTAATAAAATTACTGGTGAAAGAGGAAAAGAGGAGGCTAATATGATAACCTTTTTTTAAAGAAATGTTATTTCCTTTGATGCTGCAAAGTTCCAGATTTCAAAATCCAGCATTTGACCTGTGGCTTTTATCATGAAGAGGTGAAAATGCCATACCACCTCGGTACAACCAAACCATCACTGGACAGATTCCGAGGCACTGCCACAACTGATGCACATTTAATTCCATGCAGTTGGAATAGCCACAGACTAGGGCAATTCAGCAGGCCATGAGCTGATTCAGAAGATCCCAGTTCTCTTCCCAGCAATAGGAATGTCCTTTTACTTTCCATAGTGCCTTGGTTTTCCCACCATGGAAATGGGATGGTCATGATAACCCTCACTTGTAAGTTCCTGCAAGACCTTCAAGTAAAGGCACTAAGAGTTAGTCACTGCAATTGTTTGGGGTTAAATATTAGGTTAATACCAATAGTAATCTCAAATATCTGGGATCCCAAGGCTCAGTCTTGCCTCAAAGACAGTGGCAAAGTTCCTACTTGTTTTGGTGGTACAGGCTTACATGTTTAAGCAATGAAGAGACAGGGATGCCAGCTCTTCTGGTCAGAAGATTTGGAGCAAAGTAGGATTTTTTAATTATATAAGTCTTGTTAGGAAGACAATGAGGTGAGGGTGTTCTCCCACAAGAAAGGGAAACGGCTGCGTCATAGATGGTCCACTTCAAGAGCTTATAATTGCATCACTGCAGAGATGACGTCAAGCAAAATGGAGGATAAAATAAAGTTACGCATATTGCCTTAAGAAGTGCATATTTTAGCAGTGAAACTGGATAATGTTTTGCAATTAAAATAAAATAAAGGCAAGCGTGACGTTCTGTTTAAGCAGATTGCCTGTATGAAGGCTGTATTGTAGCTGCAGATTTAGGGCATATGAAAAGGTTTTCTGTGCTCAGTTGCAGGATGAAAAACATTGCATCATCAGGCATTCTTGTTCTCTAACACTTCTTTGCCTTTGATAGTGAATGCTTGCAATTTTATTTTCTGCTGTAAACTCATGTTTGCTCAGTCATGTCAGAGAGCAATAGTGAAGAGTTGTGCCTGCTCCATGGCATGTGCTCAGCACAAGTGATCAGCTGCTGCACCTGCTTCGTGCTGGCAGCAAAGCCATTTGTGAGCTGCTTTCAATCCCATCCCTTGTTCCCAGCTTCCAGAGGGCCTCCGATGGGCACAGGTCCCCATTCAAACATCACCATGGAACTTTTATTTGGGAGCCTGTTTGCTTGTGTGGTACAAAGTCTACTGACTGGGAGGGGTCTTAGGAGAACAGCATCCTTTGACTGTTCCCAGGCTCTTATCCGCTCCAGCACTCCCTCTGTGGTGTTCCAGAAAGCACATTCCAGATTGCAGGGACTAATTATTAGCAGCACACATTCAACTGCTTCAAGGTACTGTTTATCCTCAGAACATCTGTAACCTTAATAGTCAAAGTCATCTCCCTGTATCCAGCCTCGACATTCCTCTCCAAGGGCAGGAATATCCTGTCTGCACTGTCTGCATTTTACAGAAGGAAAGAAGGGGCAGAGACCAGAGAAATGATATTTTTACTGAGAGGTACACAGGGGCCCAAAGGCCTGTGGAGGTCACACTCAGATTGTCAACATTGCATAAGCAGGTTAGATACAGTCTTTGGGTTAAAATCCCTAAAATTCAAGTGAGATGTTCAGTACACACCTTCTGGAGGCATTTTTTAAAAGCCTGATACCAAACCTATTATCCAATATTTTCCTGACAAATTCCTGCAGTGCCTTGTCCACAGTTCTTACTGCAACCCATAAATCCTAGCAGGAATATTACAATCCCATTCAACTACAGAGGAAAGCTCTGATGTGGCAAGAGTCTATTTACACTGAAGAGAGAGGGGTTTTTACAGCCTTGGTCAGGATAATAAAGGTACCAGTCAGGGTATCCACATACAGATTTGTTCCCAACCTGGATCAGTCTCCAAAGGAGAGGGACACACTGAAGTCCCTCATTTGCTGTCACCTCCTCCCTTTGCTTTTTTTCTAGGCCCCACTGCAGGATGGGCGTTGTGCAGCCAATCTGCTCAACGCTTTGGGAAAGCCTGGGCCAACCTTTATATCCCTTAATACCTTTAACTGCCTTCCCTCACCACACCTTGGCTTCCTGCTTTTTTCTGATATTTGCAGTGACCTATCTACCCTCACTTTGTGTGTTTGTTAAAGTAAGCACATCCATCAGCCTCTTCAAGGATTAGCCTGGAAAAGCAGTGCCATAAAACATCCATGATGTGCAGCACTGTCCAATTACTAATTCCATTATTCCCATCACTTCTGCTTTCTTTTCCTGGACTTAGGCAGCCTTGGTGTTGTGTTACTGTAGGAGATTTGCCCTTCCTTACCTTTTCTGTTTCCTCTCCAGTATTCAGGTGTAGAGGCTCAGTAAATATTCACATCCACTTAAGGTGGGTGTACTAAACATTGCATACATTCCTTTAGTCAGCCATGGAATAAACTCCTTTCAAATAAATCAAAATACTAAACAAACAAACAAGCTGGGGAAGCATGGAATAAACTTCATTTATTTTGTACCCTTGACTGTCTCCCTTGCTTTCTGCTTCCCTTTGTACATCCCAAACCTCTGCATAAGCCCTGACAGCCAATGGGTTTCAAAAATAGAACTGCTCCAAAATTCCTCCTGCCCCTCTTTGCCAGAAAGGGCAGCCAGCACTTGAATCAGGAAAGAAGTAAGATCACCACAAGCCCCAAATTAATACCTTAAATAATTTTAAACAAACTGTAAGTCCTGGTTCAGATGCTCACACAGCCTAGGAAGAATCCTGAGGACCTGAAATTCAAGTTCGTGAATAAATCCTTGGAAAATCAGGGCTGCTCTCTCCATACCAGTGGAAAATTGAAAATCCAAGTTGTTCAATCGAATGTGACATTCATTTCTGCTGCTGGTGGGAAAATAGTTTCCTTACAAAATAAACTTAATAAAAAGTAGACTGTTTTGTAGATCTTTTTTTTTTCCCTAAGCAACTTCTAAAATGTCAGACATTAATTTTGAGGAACTGTGATAGATTAAAAAATACACCACTGAAATAATATGTCAATATTATTTTTTTCCTTTCTTCCCTTCATTCATTTACAATATTGGACGCGTTCTGATAAAACAAGCTCAATTTTCCAGGTCTAAAACTATGAAAAAGCTTTTCTATGAACTCTCCAAAGGAATACCTACTTATATGATAAAACAAAGATTTATTCCTCTTAAGATGAAGTGAAATCACTGCTATCCCAACCAAATGCCATTTGCTATGTGGCTTTCCCAAAACCCCATGTGGAAAGCAGGTTCTTAAGCTGCCACATGGACATCATTTAAATTTTTAAGCTTTTAAACTTTTAACATTTTTTAAGCAGAGCACCAGGTTAGCAGGACTATCACCATTGTGTTCAGAGAAATAGTATTTTCCAATGTTCTTCAAGAGGGGAATAACTGCTCCTGGCAACCTCTTCATTAGTCCTGCTCCTGATAAAAGCATTTCTAATACCACTACTTTGATGTAAATAATGCAATAAAACCAGAAAAAGATACATAACTCCCCTCAATGAGGAGTCTTTAGAGCTTTTCTCTTGTTGTAATATTTCCCATCCTAAAAGTGGAAGAAACTGCAGCAACAAATCCCACCTTAAGGGGGAAAAGAAAACCCAAAGTTAACTTTGGGGAAGTGTTCAAGGCCAGGCTGGATGGGGCTTGCATCAGCCTGGTTTAGTGGGACATGTCCCTGTCCACGGCAGGGGTTGGAGCTGGATTTTCTTTAAGGTCCCTTCCAAGCCAACCCTGTGACCCTCTGAAGGGAATCTGTCTCACCCTTGCTAAGCCAGTAGTGTAGAGTGGGCAATTGAAACTTGGCACCTGCAGCTTGGAGGTTTTCAGCCACCCTGCTGTGCTGAAGGAAGGCAAGGATTTCCAGCCAGAAATGGGGACTCAGGGGGTAGAGTGCCTCTAGTTTCTTCCCAGGTTACTGAAACTGCAACTTTTCCCTCACTTGTGTGGAAAACACTAATTATACCCACCTTAGGGCGTTAAACAGAACAGCAGGTGCAGCAATACCAAAGTGATCTGTCATATCATATCATATCATACTTCTGCCTGACAGAAGTATACCTTATTCACTGCTTCCTTCTCTTCCCACAGCTCCACGTTCCTCGTGAGCCCACTGCATTTTCAGAGAAGCAAAACCCTCTTCTTCCAAAGCCCAGGGCCAAATTCCATGGGAGCAAACTAGACCCACAGCTCTGTTTGTATCTCTTCCTCTGAGGCTACATCTCTACTAGTAAATCCAGTGTGCCTGGGAACATTCCTGGGCACGGAGGCCAGCTGGCATGGAAAAGCTTGCTTCACTGCTGGCTTCCTCAGTGGGATGGCTGCATGCAAACTGCTGCATGGGGACGGTCCCAGGGAGGTTAGACAGTAGGAAGCCACCTGGGAGAGAGCTTCCTGGCCTGGCCCAAAGGCACTCTGGGGGTGGCCTGACAGACCCACGATCACTGGCTTTGGATGTGTTCCCAGGCACTGCAGTGTGGACCCGTGCAGGTGTTCCCAAGGCCATGCCCAGAGGATGCAAGGCCTGGGTTAAGGCTGTCACCACTTCACTCAGCTGCTGGGGATTTCACCCAGTGCTGAACACACTTTTATCTGCACGGCAGCTGTTGATAAGGGAGCGTTTAAAGGCACCCAGAGGGGAAACCACTTAAAAGCAGAGCTGTGGTGATCCAGGGAGCAGCTCTGGGGCAGGCTGAGGTGGGATCCCAGGGAGCCAGAGCTCTGGGGAGGTGAAAGGGTTCCTGAACACCCAGTGCTCGTTCCCACAGAGGGGCTGAGGGGTATGAGGTGAGAGGACTCCCAAAGCCCCAGTGCTCAGCCATTCCCACAGAGGGGTTGAGGAGTGTTTGCCACAAACTGTGCACAGGTTTGCCAGGATTGGTGGAGCTCTTCATTGGCACACCTATGGCAAGTACCATAACAGAGTTCTGCATTGTGTTTGATCCACAAACTGGTCCAAACTGGCATCCAGCTTGTGACTGGCATTCTCTTCATCAGGGTGCCACTCTTTGGCCATAAACCCTGTCTTGGCAGGGAGCAGGGAAAGGGATCACCTTTTCTTCCCATATCCCCACTGAGGGCCTCCTCCACTTCTCACACCCAGCCATTCTCTACCTCAGGTCTCTCCAAGTCAGGATGAAACTTCCCCAGGCATTTAAGCTACTGACTATTTTCTCTGGGTTAGGGAGCAATTGTATGTGCTGCTCTGCTGGCAGGTGAAAGGGGGGAAGCAGTTCCAGGGAGAGAGAGAGGAGCAGGGATGTTTGGCAGAAAGTGCTGCTGCCAGGTGAAGATGTGTGACCAATACCTCTTTGGGCAGGTTTTTATCTCAATTTTGTTTTCTTTTTAAAAAAAGCTCAGTGTTGGATGTGAAGATGTTTTTATTCAGTTCACCAGACAAACATATGGTCACAAAAGCTATCTGTCCTAGAGACAATTATTCAGTCAAACCTCAATCAAGTTTTATTCCTTCATTATGGAGCCATAAATTGGGCAGGAGGTATCAGGGTTTCTGCAACCACAGCAAAGCCACTTCTCCCAACCATGTTACAGTTTGATAACCCCTTGTTTGGATTCAGGCTTGGCATTTCTCATAGCTAATTTATTCCAGAGATGAAGGACCTTTCCCTCCTTCCTGCATCTGCCCTCTGTTCAGCACAGGAACTTTCTGAAGCCAGCCTGGTTGCCATGAACAGAGTCCCAAACAACGTAGCTGATTAGTGCACAGGCTGCCACCATCCCTCCCAGCAGATACCTCCTTCCCAGCCCTGCTCCATCTCTTCTGCCAAAACTGCTGCCATAAACAGAGCTGCTTCAAAGAGCTGGTTTGTCTGAAAAGTAAAACCTTCTTGGAGCACAGCACTTCACTTGGTGGGGTCTTGATCAAGGCTGGAACTTCTACATTACAAATATATTCTTTCCTTTATATTTAAATGCAATGTAAATTAATTTAACAGGTAAATCTCAGTTAAAGTCTTTACCTTGTAAACCAGGATTTAAAAATCTATAGGGGCCACATTCCCTTCCCTGCCATAGCTGAAGGTACAGTAGCTAATGTTTCAGCTAACATTTTGTTCAAAATCAAATGAGGTTCACATTAGGCCCACAAAAGGAAATAGTGATTGATGATCTGGCCTGCACAACTACAATTCTTTTAGTAACAAAAATATTTTGTAAGTTCATTTACTATTGAGATCAAGAAATTAGTTTGGAGCTACATAAATGGTTCCAATTAGATTCAAGCAATTGCCATTTTGAGCAAACATAAGCTTTTCTGGATTAAAAAAAAGGCAATAAAAGCTCAAGTAAGCTCATATCTGATATTTAAGCCTTCAATGATTCTTTTGCCTTTTTTTCATTCTCTTTTTCTTTTTAGTGTGAGAGAGATATACACACAGGAACAGGGGAGGAGCAGCAAGGACATATGAAAAAAGAGGAGTGATTTTCCCAAGCTGATTTCCTGATGACCCGGTCTCCCTGGGAATGCTGCCCATGTGATCTGCACCTACTGGATCAGCAACAAGAATCCAGAGCTTCCAGTGCACCATAAGTGGCAAAAGGAGGAAAAACCAGCAAAGCACAAATGTCACCACAGAGATTCTCAGGAAGACCATGAGTGATCAAGGAGTTATTAGTGAGGAAGAGAAGATGGATTATTTCTGATTTTACTGCCCAAATGTCATCATTAGATATTTAATCTCCCGTGCCTACCCAAAGGTCTACAAAAGTTCTCTACAGCCTCTACCAGTGTTTTAATCTCTACAGTGCAATTTGCTCCTAATTACAGTCAGATCATAATTACAGATTCACATTTTTGTATAGCTTCTTTTGGGTCTGAATATGTATTAGTGGGACACAGAACAATTTTTGCTTTGGCTCAGCTTTGGTTTGCAGCTTTTTAGTGTTCCCATTTGAAGTCTTGGAGAGGAATAGGAAGTCTAAATCCAGTGAACTTGTAAAGCTCAGCTGAAACTGTGAGTACTCAACTCAGCTGAAGACCTACTCCTTCCTAAAAACAGTTGTTACAGTATCTGGGTATTTCTGGGACTCATCCCAGATTGAACATGACAAAACACCAGGATCTTTTCCTCAAAGACAGTCTCCCATGATCCCCATGTGGGCTCTAGCTTTAGACTTTCTCCTAACTTTGTAAATATTTTTACTTAACAATGGTTCAAGAACAAAAGGTTTAGCAGGGTGGAAATGTCAATATTTAGTTTTGATGAGAAACAAGTGTCTCCTTTCTTTTACTTAGAAAAGATTGTCTTTTATAAGCAGTTCTGCCAAGAAATCAGAGGAGCACTGGAGTGCCAAGACAGGAAAGAACAGGCACCCAAAGCACTGCTCTGGATACTTCTACTTCTTTAAAGAAGTAGAGAAACTAATTTTTCACTCGAAAAACTCATTTAGCAAATATATCCCTGAACTTGGGAACAACAAATTCAGACTGTTCTGCAGTAAACCCTTGATTATCTTCAATAACACACAGACACCTCCTCTGAAATGGACTGAACGGGACCAATGCACATATTTTGACCATGTCTGATGACCTCTCTTTTTTTTTTTTTTTTGAGATTGATTCAAACAAACAAACAGAGGCAAACCATGCCTTTTGCCTTTGTCTGTTTAGAAGAAGTCAGTACCCTAAAAAGTGGATGGAGAATGGAGAACACATTGCCCTTGATTAGTGGGAATTAAAGCACAGGGAGGTTTAAGTCACACTTTCCCATGGATTAATGTCTTTTTGTTGTCCCTTTTATCCAGGAAAAAAAGGAGACTCTAAATGTAGCTGGCTGTCTGCTCCACCACAGTTCCAGCCAATTGACTGTGCTGGGGAGTCTCAAATGTTTTCTTTCCTCATAAATTACCTTCATTAGCTATGTAAATAGAACCCTAATGAGATACTAATTAGCTGTTAAGATTTCGATCTCAAATAACACAAACAGTTGTGCTGTAACCATCTGTTTGTGTTTGCCAACTTGCAAGCACATGCCACCAACCTGCCAAGCCCACACGGCTGCTGCCCTGGCTTCTGCTGCCCCGTGCAATGAGCACATCTAAGATAGGTGCTGGAGGCGAGTGCGTTTGGATCAATACCTCCAGCTTCCTCCTCAAGGTCATGTGGCTGCTCCTAAAGTATTTGTGAGGCTGCACCCTCAGATCAGCTCATTTTTCCTTGCTTCTCAGGCTACAGGAAGTTTTCCATACTATCATTTTATTAGGAGAACTGAAGGAGTACATGGGGAGTTCGTGGACTGCCTAAAGGAGGCTTTCACAGAATCACTGCATAATTTGGGTTGGAATGGATGTCTGAAGGTCATTTAGTCCAGCCCCACTGCAATGAGCAGGGGCATCTTCAATTGGATCAGGTTGCTCAGAGCCTCATCAGCCTCACCTCAAATGTGTCCAGGGATGGAGCATCTCTGGGCAGCCTGTGCCAGTGTTTCACCCCCACATCATAAAAAACTCTTCCTTGTATCTAATCTAAATCTACCGTCCTTTAGTTTAAAACCATCACAATGGGTCCTACTAAAAAAAATCTGTCCCCATCTCTCTTATAAGCTCACTTTAAGTATTGAAAGGCTGCAACATGCTGAACAACCCCAACTCTGCCCAGCCCTCTGACTGTCTTTGCAGCCCTAAATTCTTCACTGGTACCAACACAAGCGATATTACAGACCCCAGCAGGAGCTGACATGGATGTCTATCTCACTAAAATGAAGTATCAATAACCTAACTCACACTCGATGAAAGAGCCAGTCTGAATTATTTACTGTATGTCATACTTCAGGTTTTAATTTCAATATATGGTGAGATGTATGATAAATTATTCAGCAGCATGACAAATTGAAATGCAGTTTCAAACCCCATTGTATTTTCTACTCTTAGGTTAACAGTCCAGTTCACAATGATGGCTTGCTAATCTATTTTTGCAAAGAGTTTTTCAACCAGAGAGGCACAGAGGCACACAAGTTTTCCATTGCAGCAAATCTTATCCAGCTTGAATCATTTAAAAGCCCATCCTCCTTGAGATACACTAATGAAATACAGCTTGGGCAAGAGGGTCAAATGTACCTGCAGCACGTTGGCCCGGGAGCCGGCGGTTCATTTGCTCCAGCTTTTCCCAGGGGACTTGCAAGGGTGTGAGGACTCTTGTCCTCTCACTTATGCTATTATTCTGTATGCCAAATAGCTTCTCAGAGATATTTTATTTTTACTTTCTAACCTCTTCTCTCTCTGCATGATCACTTTTGTAGGAAGTTCTGGGAAATAGAGCTGCTGTTTTAACCTGTCCAGGTACCCAGTTTTTTGTGTTGGGATAGCAGGGAACGTTTCTTCTTCTGCTCTGAACAGTCATGGGTTCAGTACAGGGATTGTTGCTTGGTCTTGCAACTCATTTTTAGAGCAGCCTTACAAAGTTCTTCATGTCTGTTTGTCAAGATATTTTCCATCCTCTTTTTGGCAGACAAAATAAGGAAACACTTGTCAGTGTTCCTCCTTGGGACCTCCTCGGGGACATCTCTTTAGACATAAGTCCAGGTGACAGTGATTCAAGTTTTGTTCCTCAATGGGTAACACCTCTGCAAAATTACAACCTCCTGAGCAATAGAATATGCAATATTCAGTCTTGCTAGAGTGATAAGTCTAAGATCCAATATTTCCTGACTCATCAGAGCTCACAAAGGAAATCTTTGTACTGTCTGAGGGAAGACATTCCAAGTTTCTGTCCATAAAAGAGCCTAAGTTCTTTAAAAATCATGACATGTTTATGCAGAGTAAAACAATTTTAAGTCAGCTTAGGACATTCTGTCCCTCTAAAATCTGTACTGCTGAACTTGTGTCCAGATCATAGGAAGTCTATATGTTGTAACAAGAAAGTTTGACAAAACTATATTTAAAACAAAACCTTCAAAGCCTTTGACCTATACCCAGGGCTTTATACAATGATCTGCAAACAAAACCTTGTTTGCTGTTTTGTTTATAACTGGCTTATGGCTCATCTGTTCTGAAATCATGGGCCTGCCCCAGAGGTTTGATGATGAAAATTGCTCCCAGCCAAAAGGCTCTCTATGGAAACAAAGTTCCATCAGACACAGTGATTTGAGGAGCCTCAAAAAAGTTTCATTTGAAATATCCTGCATCTGATTGACTTATGCCCTACCAAAGGCAAAGCAAAGATTAAGAAAGAGTTCTGCCTGTGTTGATGTAACACCTGGAAGCGGCAGAAGATGTGTGTGACTCCGAAGTGGGCATCCTCTGCCCTGTGCTCCAGCAGGGGAAGAGTAGGAGTTCCCTGCAGCTCCACAGTGTGCTGGGATCAGTTCCCATCACCCAGCCTGTAGTGCAGCCACACAACCCCCAGGGGCAATGCTGGTGAAAGGCTGTCTCACTGCTGCACAGGGATGGAGCAAGGAGCCAAGGGCAGACAGGGCACCAGGAGTGCATTACCCTTTCCTGCAGAGCCAGAAAGGCCCTGAAGTGCAGCCTCGGTGGGATTGCTACAGAAGGGAAACTCAGCAGCTGTCAAATGCAAGAGCTGCTGCTTTACCTGGAGTTAAAAAGGAAAGAAAATTTCTTTAGGTTTCCAGAGAATCAGAAACCCTGGATTTCTGCCAGGCTCAAGAGAAACCCCTACATACACCCCTATGTCCAGATAATGTATCTATATGGATAGCTTATCTCCAAGAACTCTCCAGCTGAAAAAACTGGGCTGAAAGGTGCCATATCCACTTTAGTATTGCTCCCTGAGGTGAGATGAACAGAAATCTGTTTCTTTCTTCCTTAGCAAAAGTAAGGCTGCAGTACAGGGGAGTATGAGGTGGTTGGACTTCTCCCACTCCAGAAACATCCCATCAGGCTCGGATCCAGTTACATATTTAGTCCGCAACATGTTGCATTAAGAACAATGGGCAAATAGTTCTGTGCAATGGGCCTCAGTTTCTGCATCTGAAATACTCAGTTAAATAGCTACCAGGCATTGCATAACCCAGTTTATACATTTTGGGATGTGCTGACATGCCATATTGCCTGAGCACTTGGTCAGAAAAAATAACAAACATTATTGATATTACAATAATACTTGCAAATTATAGATGTCTGCAATTACATTAAATTAAAACCTGGTGTGGTTCACAATACTCAGCTGGGGCAGCATGGAACAGGAACTCTATTACAATCAAACTGTTTCAGCTTAAATATTTGGACATTTTGGATATAAAAATAAAAAGCTCAAATTTATATAGATACCTCAGATAGTTCAGCAGAAACAAACTTTACTTTTCACAAGAAAATAGCTGTATTAGCAGATTTTGCCAGTCCACCCTGTGGTACCATGACACAATTTGTCAGGCTGATCTCCCTGAGATTTCTGGTGTTACTGAAGCATAGTTCAAAATGGGAACCTGGTTCTTTGCTGTCCAGCAATCATTTTTTAGAATATGTACCTTTTTATAAACCAAATCTGGGATTGCCCCATGAACTAGTGCTGTTGGCTGGAGCACTGTACATGCAAGAAATAAAGGCAGCAGCATCCACCTGAAGTTACTGCTCAGAGCTTAACTAATACCAGGGTTTTCACCCTTGTATTGATACTTTCCTCTTGAATTGAATGGGACTTGACCCTGTTACAAGATCAGGGCAAGTCTGTGAAAACAGTGTTGTGACATCAAAGCCAAAACAAAGAAATGTCATCGCATGTGTCAGAGGAGGACACGATGGGGGTCCTCTTACAGTAGCAAAATAATGTCTCTGTGCATCCTGGGACACCTTCTTGGCTAACAAGGCTCTCTCTGAAAAGGAAGTGCAGTGGGAGAACCTGGGAGGTGGCAATTTCTTTACAGACCAAGTGATGTGGATGCGGTCCCTAGCTGGAATAAAGGGGTTCTACTGACTCTAATGGACAGATTCACATCTGTAGGAGATCTGGTCCACTGCAACCAAACGGTGGAAAGGATGTAGAAATTAAAATACTGCCTCCCTGCAGGACACATAAATTCATCACCGGCGTGCTCGGGCATTGCTCCCCATCCCTCACCATGTAAATAAGGCCACAGCATTTTCATTTGTGGGTAAGAGCTCTCAGTTCCTCATGCCCCTCTCCAACATGAAAACCCCCACTTAGGGCTGGTTACCTTTCCGCCTGATGCTTCGCTGGAAGAGCCACACTGTGAAATCCCTGTTCCCAGAAGCTACCGCCTCTCAGGGGGGGAGTTCCCTGTGCCCCCTCCCCTCCAAGACTTAACAGTACAGCCTTAGAAAGGGGATTTTCCAGTATAAACAGAGCTATGCCAAACTCTTCTCCTGGCCTCTCCGTGCCCCAACCCATATTTGCCCCACTTATAATTACCTGTGGATTTCACCTAGAAGACAGAGGATTTCACTTATAGCCCCAAATAGGCAGGCTCTGACGTAATGGCAGTCTGAGGAATATAGGTCAGGGAGGTGGCCTGGCCACTGGAAATGAATTTTGGAAGCAGAATAAGCAACCTTGTTAGAGGAGAAGATAGTAATCAGCAGTGGTCCTTGGATCTAAACATTTCACCTCCAGCACTCTTGCAGCTACAGCCCTCATCTGTTTCGCTTTCCTATTTTAAGTACCTGACTCACATTCTAAATATTGACTTCTATTTTTCTATTAGCACTAGATTTTCAGCCTCCATATTGACTTTGACTGTACCTATGGTTGATACTAAGCCTCTCAGGTCAACAAACTTTTATAGCTGTTAGCTGCTCAAACCACAGTGGGCAGGAACTGGCACTATAGAGCAGTAGCTAGAAGCAATATTATTGGGAATTATAAATTATTCCTCTGCCTGAACTTTTCCTCTTATTCACATAGCTACATTCATTTTTAAACATGTGGCAAACAAATCGCACAGTGAGGACAATTGGGACTCTGTGATTTGGGGAGCACCCGCCACCACTAGCAGGGATGGATTCTCCCCTGGGAACAGCAGAGTAATGCCGGAGTCACAGCCGGGGTACAGCAGCATAATCTGGGCCAGTAATGCCTGTGAGGACAGACAACACCCAGCCAGAGGATCAGAAGCCCCAAATCCATCTTAGCTGCACACACAGACCCCTAATGTCTCCTTTGGCTGACATTTTAGCAGCACACGGAACTGAGCTGTTGCAACCAAACATCAGAGAGACTTGGCCATCCATCATTTGTAAAACACTTCATGTATGTAAGAAACAATAACAACATTAAAAGAACATTATGGCAGTGACAAAGCCAACCCTAAAAACTGAGGAAATGCAGCAATTAAGATTAACTTATGCCTCACAGTATAATATTTTTCTGCAGACCACATACTATTTTTTGGAATTAGGACCCATGCTCAGGAGCAGGGACAGGGAAGGTCCAGCTGGCAACAAGCTATGGCAACAATCCTATATCAAGGATTTTACTGACACAGTAGGAGTGCAGCATTTAGATGTAAGAGGAATTGTATGAAGCTGCATCCCTTGAAAGATGCCCCTTTGGGCGCTGCTGGCCCTGGGGATTTGCCCAGCACGTGTCCCTGCACAAAGAGCTCACAGAAAAGGTTGGTTTCCTGACATCCCCCCTCTGCCACTCAACCTCACAGAAAGGCAAAATGTCACCCGGATTTATCTTAAATTTTAAGTCCATGCCATGTTCAGTTTAATGCTTTCTAAAAAGTTGTTATCACTGAGGAAATGATTACTGGGATGATAAGCTATGAATGACTTATTCATGCATTATTTTCAGTCCTTCATCAGTCTACTAGATCTTGTGCTTATGTTCCAATCCTTCACATACTGATTGATTTTTCATGTGCTACCAGGCCTTTTTCAAGCAAGGACTGCCAAACTAATGCAATCTGGCCATTTAGTAAGCTGTTCCTTTCCTTTTTTGTTTTTCTTACCCCATGCCTGGAGTACAAGCCCATGGAAGGAAGGAAGGGTCTGTCAGAGAACTTGTACGATACTCGTGATTTATTATTAATTGCTGGCACAGCAGTCCCTGCAGGTCACAGAACCCTGCCTGTGCTAAGCAACGTCTGGATGCTGTGCTGGGCAATGTATTGACTAGGAAAAGGGCTTTTCCCAGCCTTTCTAAGTAGGCAGAGGTAGTGTCCCCCTTCTATGTAATGGGAATGGCAACAAAGTGCTGGCTGACCAAGTGCACGGGGGTGGGGGTCGTGCTGCAGCAGAAACTGGGCAAGTGTCTGGAGCTGAACCCTCCACAGCAAACCTAGGAAACAGGCTTTTCCCTTGCCTGAAGTCTGCAGAATTTCAGTTTTCCAGGATTTACCACTTAATGGCAAAATTCTGGCCCACAATTATGCTGTGTTCTCTCTGCCAAAGCACATACATGAGCTGTAATCAGAGAGCGGCTTTTTTCCCATCCTCCCTCCAGCTTTGCCATGAGGTGGAAGAAACGGTGATGGGTTGACTTGCTTTTCCCTGCTGTGCCAGGAATTACATGTGCCTCATCCCAGAGAGCTGCAGCTCAAATCCTGTCACTAAAAGCCCCAGGCTTGCAGCACACAGCCCATGGCCCCACCAAAACCAATGGACATCCTCCCATCTGCACCCTGTGGCAGAATCAGGGCCACAAATACAGGCCATGACAAGTGGGCAGAACATTAAGTAAGTTGTGCCCTAAGGGAAGTGGCCAGCACCAGTGCTCAGAGTAAGAACTAACTCTGCTTTGGCAGAGACTCCCTGCACAGCTGTAGCCAAGTCTCTCAGGTATTTGATAGTTTGATTCCTCACCTGTACAACAAGGAAAAGGTAATCCTGCCTTCAGCAGAGTGCTCTGAGGATGACTGCCCTGGGTTCTGGAAGGCACTCTGATGTACAGCATGTATAATGACTCTCAGATACCTAAACTTGATCCTTCTGGTGGAAACATTTATAGCCCTTTAGTTCCTAATTCCATCTATACATTACCACAGCAGCACGATGGAGCAAGATAAGCCTGTTGTCTTACCCAGATCTCTCAAGCTGATCAGTGAACATCTTGGCTCTGCCAAGCCAGCACGATTGCTTCCATGCTGCCCCCCTATTCTGCAAGCA
Source organism: Leptocoma aspasia (assembly GCA_013399835.1). NCBI lineage: Eukaryota > Metazoa > Chordata > Aves > Passeriformes > Nectariniidae > Leptocoma > Leptocoma aspasia. The sequence continues at coordinate 87,898 of VXAX01006547.1, read as the reverse complement.
ATGCAATTATCAGGCATTTGAAAAAAAAAACACAGGCACACAAAAAGCAGTGCTTTGTGAGCTACCTGCTGCCATCAGGGTCCCAACAGCCAGGTGACCCAGGCTGGCTCTGCTGTGTGCCTGCAATCAGCATGGCCTGTGTGCTCTGAACAGCTTGTCCTTACCCCATCACTCCACACATGGGACACTATCCCCTTATTGCCCTCACCCAGGGCCCTGACCTCAATTATTAACTGCGTTTAGCAAGGACATTATTAAACCTGACTCTGCTCCCAGATGAGCTATCAGGTGTCTCTCTTTAACCCAGCAGGAACCTTTTTCTCACCCCATGCCCTTCTTATTACCCTTTAATGTGCCCTGAAGCCTGTGGAGCAGCTCTGTACATCTCAGATAGTGTAATTTCTAGAAGGACAGGGGACTGAAAAAAAACAAAACCAAAAAATGCATAAGTCCATTCCTGAAGATTTTTTCCTAACTGGCTCTAAAATGTCTTTCCATTTCCTTTCTGTTTTAATCATCCACCTCTAATAACAAATTCTAAAAACCAACAGGTCTATCCAGTCACAGCAAACTGCTCAGCTGTGGATTAAAGCACGTTACAGTTTTTAGCAGGACACTACTCCTTTATACCTGTGAAAACTGATCGCATCTGTCTATTATGATTAAAAAACAGGGAGATATTAATAAGTAGCTACTAATTAGCTTGCATTTTAATCGTGGCTTTTATGCCAAACAAACACAGGAGTGCCACTGAAACATAATATAAAATGTCAGCAAATGTCTCCACTTTAGAGCTTGGCAAGTGTAGCTTGCAATGTGCTGATGCCACCAGGGCACGGAAGGGCATTAAGCAATGCTGCCTGCTCCTCTTGGGCTCTGGCACAGGAATGGCCCAGGCTGTGGCTGGGGCACAACCCTGGGGTGAGTGAGAGGAGTCTAAGGCAGCTTGGCTTCATGAGCAGCACCAAAAGCCCAGTAGAGGCTGTTCCAGTGGCTGAACCAAGGAGACCTCAGAGACTCTAACCTAGTTTTCTACTTCCTTGCTCCTCTTCTGCAGATTTTTACAAGTGGGATGTGTCAGGGTTCATCTCATGTTGGCAAGGAAGCACCCCTGTGCCACTCTCAAAACACATAATGTGTGGGTAACTGGATTAACTGGGAACCTCAGTCAGATATCAGCAGTGTCTCTGCATCTCCCTGCAGCCTCTGCATCACCTATCCAGCAGCAGTGACAGCTGCCAGTGAGCAGTGCAGCTCTCCCTTTGCCATTTCCAGCACCAGGCACAGGCACTGTGCCAGCAGCGCCCCTTACAGTGCCCCATGGCTGCACCAGGCCAGACCTCACTCCCTGCTCCATCTGGGCAATCTCCCATCCCTCCCAAAACCACCTCATGTGAGAAGAGCTGCTCTGGGGCTGCACTTCTGAAAACAACCACCAAACTTTTCATTCCCAGTACTGTCCTTTACTACATGTCCATACAGTGCCCAGCATCCCAAAGCCCTCATCTCCTCCAGAGCCCCTAGGGGCTGCTCGATTGCAAAAAATACACACCAAAGACCAGCTGGAGAGCAAAACGTTCCTTAAATCTATCCTTCCACTCATGGAAAGCAGCTGAAAAACGCAGTACCCTTCAAATAAAAGGCTATGACTGAATATTGCAAGTGCGACGAAAGTTTTATGGAGGAGAATGCTCCCGCCCCTCAAAATATTTGTTTTCAATACCCACAAAGTAGTATAATGTCATTTAGCGAGGAGAATTCTGGCAGTCAATGCACAATCTGGCAGAGCTACAAGAACTGTAGGTGTTATGATACACACACAACATGTTTTACAAATAGAAAGTGGTTTCCAGAGTTCTTTAATATATTCTAATTTCCCTCACCTCTACCCAAAAAAGCTGCAGTTATGAAAATACTGTTGCATACTGAAATATTAAACTAGAAATCTGAAGAGAGTCGGTTTTTAAAAAAGCTCTCTTTTCAGCGATTCCTTCTTCTCTTTTTTTTTTAAAGTCAGGTATGTTTTTAGCAACTTAAACAGGTTGGGTTACCCACAAGAAGTAGTAATTTTTCCACCTAGCAGATTGAGGCATTCATACCCTCTTCAAACATTTCTAAATTTATTCTCCAGTATTATTCAAATAGAAATATTTGCATGTACACCCTGAATCGGATAAAACCCTTTTAGTATTAACTCATGGGTAGAAACCACACAAAATGAAGAAGATTAAAAAATGCACCTTCTTTGAATCCAAGGAGCCTTTGCAAGAAGTCCTTCCAAAAAGCCATCCTGTCTCAATTGGTTATTATTTCTTCTTTTTGGAGGAGAATCCTGCTCAAGAGCAAATCTGGTACCTATACAACACACATGAGATACACCCTTACCTGACGAGCAGCCACATGGACGAGACACCTGTGGCAGCTCCAAAACAGTTTTATTGCTCGAGCCCCATGCCTCAGTCACAACACAAGGCTTCCTTCCCAAGAAATCACATCAGCTGCTTCTTGTGGATTTCCCAGGAGAAGGAAAGCTGGGTTTTAACTTTTATAAGTCTCTGAGGTCACCAGCTTCACTCTTAGGTGAAGTGACCAGACTCAGTTTCAGGAACAAAGCCCCTTGTAGAGCACTCAGGCGTGAGCAGAATCAACCACTGCCCCATCCAACCTCTCATCCGAAGGAGGGCACATCAAGTCCCTGTGTTTGGGCACTTTCAAACCAGACCTCCACACAAAATCACAGTGGAGACCCCTGCCTGATCCCATGAGGAGCATGCCAAGGAGGTATCATGCAGTAACATTAGCACTGTAGTGCCATCCTGCACCTGAGTCATGGGGGCCTTACCTTGTCTGGGCAGTGCCACAGGACCGTGGCACATCACCGAGCAGCTCAGCACAGAGCTGAGCCTTGCTGCTTCAGTCAGCACCGAAAACTACACAGTACACATCCACACTGTGAGGATACATGGGAAGTTTCTTCTGGGAACGTGGATGAATGGGCAGATGTGTGCTGATGACGTCCCAAACCAGTGGCATAGATATTTCATAATCCAAATGAAGATGTTTCTAGTCTGTCTCAGAGGACAATCTCCAGGAAATGAAGTGTTCTCGATTCACTCACATGGGATGGGGGATTAGCAACCAGGGAATGAGTTCCCTTATAGGGAGAGGAGCAAGGTGGAGGAAAAGTACAGCCTACAATCGGGTTTGGCAGGCTGTGCTACCCTAGGAACAGGACAACCTAAGGGAGCAGGACCTGGAACCTACTGGGCTTTCTCAGGCTCCATGACCTGTGTATTCCCACAGCCTACTGTGTTCAATCCGATACATCTGTTCTGCAAAGAAGAGCAGCTGTTCCAATTGTGAGCTTCTGTCCATGTTCCCAGCATGGAACATCTCCCAGACATCTTTTAATTGCTACACATAAGGCAACCATGAGGCTCCATGTAGGTTGTGATGTGGGAAAAGCTCTTATGCTGCACTGCTAAAGAGGGAATGATGTGATGCCGAGAACAGGGGAAGAGCAGGGTGGTACCTGCATATCAGCTGCAGATCACGGCCACAAGGTCTGTCTGTAGCCTGAAGACAAAAACTGAGAGAATAAATTGGTACAAATTACATGAATTACCTAAATAATGCTTGTTATAAAATTACATCGCCATGCTGCCATCCATCAGCCTGCAAGCAGCTCCACAGACAGCAGAGGAACTAACACGAAAATAAAATATTACCCAGTATAAGGTGGGGCTAAATGATTGTGCCTTTAGCATTTCCTACCTGCTTGCAAATAGACTCCCACCTTTACAACTCTAATTATTGGGCAGGATTCTCACCTGAACTCAACAATGATGATATAGGCTAGCTCTGAATCCATGATTTACAAGCATTTGCTGATAGTCACTGTGGCCTGTTGTCTGTCTCCAGGTTGTTTGCTAAGTTCCATAGCATGGCCTGTGGTCTTTCCCCCTCCCCCCTGCTGCTGCCCAGCTGCCCCAAGGTAATGAATGGTGAGCCCAGTGTTTCAGCTCCATCCACCCATTTGTGACAGGCTCTTTCACCTCGATCTTCCCCTTGCAAATCCAACATTGGAGACATAACCCTGACCATCAGTCCAGTCTCCAGTGGAGGTGAGTCCCAACCCAGCAGACCATGTGGATAAGTCCTGAGGGACTTAAGCATGTGCTTAAGTTCTCTGCTGGATCAGTGCCTTTGCAACCAGTCCGACTGCTTTGTTAGCAGTGCTGAGCACCAGGGCTGAGCTCCAACAGGAAATAGCAGCTTCCCTTTGAAGTCCTGCCACTGATGTTCACGTAGGTGGGACTTCAAAGAAGAGCCACCGCTTCCCCTCCCAGTATCGGAGGCCCCAGTGTTGGAGAAGCAGTCCTGCTAGTTTTAATTGCATGAAGGATGCTTTAGGGCGGACGATTTAGCCCTTCTCAGAAAAGGGACAACTTGAAAAAGTTCCCACCTGCTGGCAAGAGACGCAAGGAGAGGTGAACCCGCACCCCAAAATACCCTATAAAACAAAGGAAAGGTCTGTGGAAAGAAGTCTCATTCCCTTCCGTTCCCTGTTTTCCATAGTGCCACTGAAACGTACCTTGTGAGCATCTCGTTTACTCTGAGCTGTACTCCTGACCAGCGTATGGGCCCCTCATCAACTGGATGTGGATGAGGAATGGCCAACCTCAGCTTCCATAATAAAGATCACTGGAAAAACTGACTTCAACAACAGCCAAACTGAGCCAACATGAGGAAATACCCCCACAGGCAACCTACATGGCTGATTCTGCTGCTGACTGACAGTGCAATCACACACCGGTATTCCTCTAATTTCTCTGTATCTCTTTTCCTTGAGGGAAAACAAAGCAGAGAAGTCCACATCCTAAATAGTGTCAATGAACTCAAATGACATCAAAACGTGGCTCCACCTCTTCTCTTGCAGATTGCCAATATCCATCTCTTCTCTCAATCTTCAGCCAGAAAGCAAGACCCAGTCAGAGAGGAGAGGGATCAGACTCTTAACACAGAAAACCCTGGGGACCATAGAATGCACTAGAGAAGCAGCCAGCATTCCCAGGAACAAGAGAAATGCTGCAGGATTTACATGCATGTGCAAAGCTCTTCCATGTTCATATTGCTTGTTTTCTCCTCCCTGAATTCCCTTCATGTATCTAGATTCCATACATTTCTCCATTCAAAATCCAGCTACACAAGCAGGCATGGATTTTGAAGGAAGATGAGTAATTCTGTGCTCTTCAAGGAGTGAGTCCTTTGTGACCTCACTACACAGAGTTCAGCTGAGCTCTGCTGTTCTTGTCACCAACTTCCCATAACCTAGTCATCTGCCCTGGTCACTTCATGTTTTGCACCTCCTCACACAACAATTGCACATCGCTTTTGGAACAAACTCGAGTCAGCAGGAAAGCAGTGTATGCCAGTGGGGATTAATAAGAGCAGGAATTTTAACCCCAGTAAAACCAGCTAAGCAAAGATGTGCCCCAAAAATGCAGAGAACTCTCAGTGCCAGACCCTGAGGGGCTGACGGTGGCAATGCAGAGTGACAAGACTGGACTTGACCACTCAGATGATCCCAGCCCAAACCCTGGTGTCTAGTCTGGTGTGAAGAATGACCAAAAAGCTCAACTGAAACAATTCCTGGCTCAGCACGAAAAAATTAGTATGGAAAGCCCCTCATGTGCCTTTCAGCAACGCAGCCATGGTTTGCTCAACCAGCTCAACAGCAGAAAAACTTGCATAGAAATGTTTGAGAAAAGATCTCTTTTTATCAATAGAAAAGTGATTTTTTTCAAGACATTTTTCCTAGAGTTTTGAACTTCTACCAAAAAATGCCGATGTGTATTCTCAGCCAAAACGATGCAACTATTCTATAATCAGCGGTTTCCCATTAAAGATTTTTGAGATTTAGGAGTCTGGGGGTTTTAGGTGCTATTTTTTTCTGAGTATTTAATCAACATTTTCCACTGAGGGAGGAAAAATATTCTGGTCAAGTGTTGGTTTCCTTGCAAGGTTGAGAAGGGCAAGGGGGAGGAGGGGTCGCTGTATTTTTCCTTAAAGACACAAACATTCTCTTATAACTGAAGTCACCATGCACTTGTGAGCCTGACAAATTTAGAGGACTTAAAGTCAATCAGTAAAAAAAGACCTTGACCACAAGGGAAGTTCTGGTCAACCCTCCAGCTTTACATCATAGACAACATTAATTTTATCACAGCCTTAAAAAATTAAAATAGAAAAATGCATCTTCTTGGAAAACAGCAGTTATTTTCTTCCCCTGCTCAGATATTTTTATGAGCCTGGTTCTACCAGCCTCACTCCTGTTGAGAATCACCTTTCCCTGCAGGGCAAAGCATTTATTTAGAGGTGAGATATTAAGTCCCAAGCAGGACACTGAGATGCCTCCACCCAACAAAAACTCTACTGTGCAGCTGAGCTGGACCAGCTACATCCCAGGTCCAAGTCTGGTTTGCAGCATTCCCCATAGTGTCTGGATATTGGCCTCTATAAATAAACAGGCCAGAAGGTCTGGAGAAGAGGTGAAGCCTTTCTCATTAGCTGTGAGCAAGGAAGGAAGTTGTACCTCACCAAAGACTGCAGGAATTCACAACTCCCTCCTTCCCTTAATAGCACTGCTGGAGGTGGAAAGGAGCAGGGCAGAGCAGCCTGACAGGGATGGTCCAGCAAAACTGTTGAGACAACCAGTGAAATGAAATCTTACACATGAGTAAGGGTGGCAGAACTTGCCTGACAGATACCTTTCTTGCTGGCTAATCAGAACCACAATTTATAGCTCTTTCCATGAAATCTCAGCAAAAGAACACAATGGCATACAGACTGATTCAGTTTGCTGGCAAACATGTCTGAACCCTTATTTGTTCAGAGAATAGGTTTTGGTAGCTTGTTGTCACCCCCAACATGTTTTTCTGGTTACTTATGCACATTAGCTTAGCAAAACCTCCACTGGGAAAAGGTTTCTCTGATCCAGGAGGAATCTTCTGGGCAAAACAAACCTGGCCAGAACAGCCAATGATTTCGGCAGCCAGAAGATTCACTTTTGAAGGCCTGATACAGATCAGGGAGTTGAACTTGGATCTCCTAAATCCAAGAGGGATATCTTAACTCCCAGGCAAGAGGCCATTCTTGAATGTTGCTTTCCTGTAGGAGTCACTTCACACTGCATTTATGTGATACAATATTTGCAGGTAACAGCCAGAGCAGCTCTGCAGAACAGTGACCCAGAAAGAGCAGGAACATGACCCTGGGTCTCTATGTGCCAGATCAGTGACTTGGCTATCCACTGGTTTATTGCAATAATCAGGAAAAACAAATCTTTACAGATCCTGTGTCTTCCAGGTGGAATGGAAAAAAAATGGAAATCTCCCAGCATCCTGAGCAACAGGAGAAGCGTTTGCTCCCAGCTGTTACCGGGGCAGATCCACAGTGTTTATCGCCTCTTGTCGCCAGAGTCAGGAGCTGGCCTGCTGCCTTCCACCCTCATTCAGAATGCACTTTCATCTCTAGTATAAACACCAAAGAATATCAAAAGCCCTGTTGACAGTATTGCTCTCATTTTCTGCTTTAAGAAGTTGCCAAAATGTACAAAATTAAACTCCCCGAATCACAGTAGGCTTTTTTGTCAGTTTATCCAATCAGTAATGTAATACTATTGCAACCTCTATCATTCTCCCTCTTTTCTATTTTTCATCCTCCCTTTTCTTTTTTCTTTTTTCTTTTCTTTTCTTTTCTTTTCTTTTCTTTTCTTTTCTTTTCTTTTCTTTTCTTTTCTTTTCTTTTCTTTTCTTTTTTCTTTTCTTTTCTTTTCTTTCTTTCTTTCTTTCTTTTTCTTTCTTTCTTTCTTTCTTTCTTTCTTTCTTTCTTTCTTTCTTTCTTTCTTTCTTTCTTTCTT
>VXAX01006547.1:11685-79963 GCA_013399835.1 Leptocoma aspasia | reverse complement strand
CCCTCAATTTCCCCTGGAAGGGGACACAGTTCCTCCAAAAATCCAATCACCACATCAAGTTTCAAACCAGCAATATAAACCAAATATCATTGTGATGACTCTGAGGAATATTCCTGTGCACACCAAGTACATTGTCCAGGCCACAGGGGTACACTATGGATATTACTGTGCTAAAGGAGCTTCTCTGGGAATTTTCTCTGGAATTGCAGGAGTCAGAAAGAGGAATGCTCTGTTGTCCCTCACCCACCATCTCAAAGCGCATATTTGAGGACTGGCCCTGTATTTCTTGTTATCTTCCTAGTTCCTTTCAAAACTAATGGGAAAATGTGGGCCCCAAAAATATAGAATTGGGTTCTTTGTTATTTCATTAACAAAAACAAGAGCAAAATGAGTGACACCATTTTACAAACAGCGGCTCTGTGGAAAACTAGGAAAACAGGAGCAATGCCAAATGTGTCTCTAGCTCTGGAGTTCCTAAGCAGGAATACATCCCCATAGCAAGGCATGCATTGACATTTGCAAATGACCTTCACTTGAAATCAGGTGTAACATACATTACCTCAGTACATAATTCATTCTTAATCTATTAACACAAGACTCATTAACATATTAGTAGCAGTAGCGTGTTAATAGGAGTAATACTAATAATCCTGTCATTGTGGTGCTAACAGGTCCCAGCATGCCAGGTCTTCTACAGGCCTTCAACAAAAGGATTTGTGACTCAGCATCACAAAAGTGGTGAGACAGAGGTTTGATAGCCCCATCAGTTACTTCATGGGATTCGTGCTATTATCTCTCCTTATCTCCCCAAGGAATCACAGAAGATGTAAATGTGCAATCATAAGGATTGTTCAGGTGTAAGATCCCTGATGGTATCTTTGCTGGACATGGCATGAAACCCTAAAGAATGTTAGGGGGTTTTTTTAATATTCCTTAAATATTTCTGTTAGTACTCCATCAGGTGTGAAATGCCTACTGAGCTCTTGCAGAGATTTCTGCCTCTCCAAGGTGCAAGAATATTCTCACCTCAGGGAAAGGTTTTATGAAGTAATTTTGCAGAATTTGTCAAGAACTGCTGGGGAAGAATAACACACCGCCCAAGAAATGCTGTTGTACATTTCTTTTTCCACCCTTGATTTCCGTGCTTGGAAATCTCACCAGACAGGAGCTGAGGAATGACTGTTAGTTTGGGACTTCCAGGAACACACTTCCCATCACACTGAGGGAAGGTCCCCACATGGCTGAGCCCTCCCACAAGGCTCAGCCAGCACTGCCAGCCAGCCAGCAATACCCCAGAGCCCAAAAGAAGCACACTGACCTCTGGCCCAGCTCTTCCAGGGAAGTCACACTCACAGCGGTTGTGTTCTGCAGCGGGCAGGTGCCTGCACAGGACAGTTGAAAGTTATTGAGTGATTTCTGATGCTATAACACATATCTAATTTACCATAAGTGCAAACATTGCTCACAAGAGAAATCAAAGTTCAGATTTCAAGTATCCTTGAAAATCTGACGCTTCTAAGAATCCAGTGTTTGGGTCTTGGCTCTAGAAAACTGATTAGAAGACTGAGGAGTATCCCTGGCTTCATGTGCAGACAAAATCTGCAGGCACAGGTCTGCCTCTGCAGAAAATGAACAGGTATTCTGTGGTATCTTGCCACGTATCCCTAAATCTGTGGGATCCAAAATCCACACCATAATGGAAGGTAAGACTGAGCAGGTTGGGAGCCACAGCTGGGGTGGAAAATATCCACAGTAGCATTATGTAAGGACAGTAAAAAGCAAGGCTCTGATTACCTTCCTGCTCACCCTCACCAGGCTGCAATGAAGTCTCTGCCATTAACATCTCATCTACATACAAAGATAGAGCATTGTAGAGTATATTAGAACAGGGAAAGCACTACAGCTCTTTTTGGAAGAAGAGTTGTATGGTACAAAGCACTTTGACACCAAAATAACTGCATTCACATGAGGTCTTGTCCCAGTATTACCACTGATAAAAAAACTCCAAGAACATTTTCCTAACAAAAAAATGTATCAAGGTAATTTTTACTGTAAACCAGGCCTAAAAATGGTTCTTCAGACTAGGTTCCAGGAAAATTGTCAAATATTTCAACTACTCCCCAAGTGTTGTGATACCAATTACAACCTTTAAAACTCCTGACATTGCAACAGCCCCAGCCAGCCTTGGGCTCTGCCCAGAGACACTGAAGGTGCAAAACCACAGGATTGATGCAGGCTCCAAATCCAGAAATTCCACAGAAGGAAATCCCTGCAATCACAGCCTATCCACCATTCAGGTGAGTGCTAAAGGACCTCCCTGGAGGCTGACGATGCCACTGATGTCTGGTGCTAACTCAAGGGAGCTCTGCAGCCCCAAGAGCAGCTGTAGACAGGACTCCAAGGCCACAGCCCTGCCAGAGATGGCTGGGGTCACCCGAGGAGTTGTCAAGGTTTACTTTCACAATTGGTTTATCTGGCTCCCACCTGCTGGCTTTTCAGAGCCCCCAAACTATTATTATCAAGAATCTTGTATTAACTGCTCTGTGCCCGAGTGAGTGAGTAGACAGGCTCATCAGCTAGGAATGGCAAAACAAATTCTCAAAGGCAGCTCTTTCCTCCTCCCTTTCCTTAGGCTTATCTTTATTTTTAAACACAGAATCAATATCAGCCCAGCTTACCCCACTCCAGGTAGGAGGGAAAAGGCACCAGGATCCTCCTTGCCTGTTTTTACTCTCTTTCAGAGCTCCACACCACACAGATCTTCCAGCTGATGGGCAGAAGCCTGTTAATTGTGCACTTGCTGGAACAGCCATAGCTCTGCTTTCCTCCTCCAAGTAAAACATCCCTCTGCTATCTCCCCTAGGACAGCAAGTGACATCCCATTCCTTACCATCCAAGAAAAGAGGGAAAGCTCCCTGATGCCTCTATCCTACCGTATTTCTGAATATATGAATAGTCCATGTCTTGGCAGGGGAAATACACAACTTGGATCACACAGCGACTCCAACAACTTTGTGACATCTGCAGAGCTGTGAACTTTACCTTTGCAGGGCTTCTGTGAAGCCACTTTTGCTGAATCATACTCCTCTCCAGAGGTGCGGACAATCTTCCTAAGACTTCTGGACTGCAAGAATAACGACTTTTATATTCAGACTGCCTTTATGGAGGCTTTGAGGGGACTGCTCCTAAATTGAAACCACATTGCCCAGCCTGAGGCAGAGCCTGCTGCATGAGCCCTGTCTATTCCCTGAGTCTTTCCAGCGCTGATTGCTTCCCAGCTGGAGCACAAAATTGGAGGCCTTACAGCTCCCGGGAATCTGCCAGCATGGAAAATATATTTGACTAACAGTTTGCAAAGCTCCACTAGAGCTCTGGGACAGGCTTCCATCTTTCCAGGGTCTTGGTGGGCACAGAGTGGTCTGAACAGCTCTTTGTGCCTGTAGCTGCTACAAAAGAAACACCTTTCCTCTTTTTTTTTTTNNNCCCTTTCCTCTTTTTTTTTTTTTTTTTGAAAGAGAAGCTGTTGGGACGTGCTCACCATCTTGCTCTCTTTTGATAACCCTTTCGGCATCCTTCCGTTTTCTGGTTATTCATTTGTTACCCCTGAAATCTCATTCCTGAACTCAGCCCTCTCTTATCAGCCCCTTTCACTGAGGAGTTCCAAAGCAACGGGTTAGTTTTAATCTTTGCGCTCTTTCTCTGTCCCCAGGCCTCGTTTTGCTGGAGAGGAGGTGAGTGATAGGACTGATGTTGGAGGGGGGAAGGGGCTGCCATCCATTAACTCCCTGCTATCTCTCTATTCATCTGCCCACAAAACAAAGGTACGATTGTGGTTCCAGCTCCCAGACCTGCGCTGGCTTCACTCCAGCTCCCGTGGGTCAGAGACACGGAAGCGTGGCCGAGCACAGCCCAGCAGCCAGGGTTAAGGCCTCCTACACGAGCTCTGTGCCCAGGTCTTACAGCCACATCCTGCCCAGCCCTGGTACCACCGAGTGGCAGCTGTGCCCAGCCTGGCCGGAGCCGGCCTCCCTTTGGGTGTTTGAACCTGCCCGTGAAACACGGGTTGGACTCTGCACCACCCCGGCATCTGGCAAACCCGTTCTGGGCTGTGCTCTCATTGAAGCAATTATATAGGATATAGGGTGCTAGAACATGAGTTCCTTTATCTCTGTTTCCCACATTACACCCTTTCCTAAGGCGAATTGATGCAGCCCCATTGAAGCCGAGGTACTGATTGACACCAGCTGAAGATCTGGCCCTGATTCTGCTGTGCCTTGCCTCTGGGGAGTCATTTACACCTGTTCAGAGTGCAAAAGGCAACCAGAAACAACCACTGGAGCTGCAAAGCAGCAAAGTCCCATCCCATCACCTTCAAAGCCTGACATGCCACGCACTGATCAGTGGCACAAGGCCCAGTTCCCTTTACATCTCAGTTGGTTTTGGCGTTCCACATAGACATCCTCTCTTCAGCTTCTAGTAAACCTTGAGATCCCTGCCAAGATTCATGAAAGAAAAAGTTGTGACCCAGTTCCTGGAGGGTGATTTGGTGTAAATAACTTTCAGTGGCATGATGACACCCTCATGAAATCTAGCACCACACTGGTCGGTCCACAAAATGTGGAGCCAAGAACCAGTCCTGATCCAATGTTACTTGCTGAATATCCTTTCCTTTCCTTGCACACACAAATGCCCTGGCAATTTCCGGAAGAACTGCAGTTGTGCAAGCCAAACAGGGTTTGGCTTATGTTCTGAATCATCCAAATTGTGCCAGTTTGCATGGACAACATCAGCCTTTGAGCAAAGCTTGCCAGCACTGTAAAAACCCTGAGGTCTGAATGAGACCCCAGTCGATTGCAGCTGGCTGCCTTGCCTGGGCTGTCCCTTCTGCCAGCTTTAACCATGTGGCCAATGAGTCTTGCAGGAACTAGGCAGAGCAGTCTCCATTCACTGCTTGCAATACACCTGTAGGAACTGGGCTTTCTTTGTAGTTTTACTGCTCTCAGTGACACCCTGTCCAGTGCGGCACTATTTGGTAGCCTCTTGCAAACAATGGTAAAGCCGGACAGCCACGAACACATATCTTCACAACCTCTGTTATCCTTGGAGAATTCCAGGTGTGACAGTCTCCTGGTTTTTGACATTGCCATCCAAAATCCTGTAAAATTACTGTAAGACCTCCAGAACTGATTTCAAACAAAATGGACTGGGCATTTAAATCTAAGGTACCATGTTTAGATCTGTGGGTTGCTTTGGGCTTCTAATTTCCATGGGGATTTGCATAATAAAATACAATAATAGGCTGGGCGAGTACATTGAGCAGTGGCTGTCAGCCAGGAGCTAATGAGCTCCATTGCAGACTGTTTAGCTCTGGACAAGTCACTTAACCTTCCAAAGTCACATCATCCCCACCTGTGAAATGGGATGGTAATACTTGCCTCACAGGGGTGTTGTGAGGATTAATTAGTTGCTGCTTGTACATCACTTTGATGATGTTAAGAACTACATGCCTGCTAAGTATTGTTATTGTATCATGGCTGGGAAGATATTGCAGTTAGGGCTAAATCCTGCCCTTGGAAAATGATGCGTCTTTCCCCACATCTTGTAAAATCAGCTGCTGGGCTTGTGCAAGCAGCTTTTATGTAACATTGGTACCAAACATCAACGTGCACCTTGTATCTCTGAGGCTGCCAAATCCCTGGAACAATGGCCTGCTGGGAGTCATGTGATGCCCCATCCCGCCACAAACAGCTCTGGGCAGGAGCCCTGCTGCAAACTCTTCCTCTCCCTTCTCCCACAAATTGAGATTAGGAGATGTTTCCATCGGGCACTTGAGTGATGATCTCAGGTCTAGGGCTTGGCAGGCAGCACATGCTGCTCACTGCCAACAGGACAGCCTGCCTGGGATGGGACACTGGGGATAACTGAGCACCCTGCCAACAGGACAGACCCCTGGGATGAGACACTGGGGACAACTGAGCACACTGCCAACAGGACAGACCCCTGGGATGAGACACTGGGGACAACTGAGCACACTGCCAACAGGACAGACCCCTGGGATGGGACACTGGGGACAGCCAGGCACACCCCTGCACCTGGGACATCCATGCTGGCTGCAGCAAGGCGGGATGGCTGTGGGAACACATGGATACATGCATAGGCACAGATGGATACAGGTAAGCTCCCCTTGCTGAAACTCCAAGCCTTGGGTGGTTGCTTCCTCTCCCGTATCTCCCCTGAGAGGAGACACCTTCCACCTCAGCATTTGGGCTTAGATGCCACCAAAGAGTGCACAAAGAAAATAATTCCTTTTCTGCAACAGGCTACAGATCAGGATCATTAATAGGCTAAAACCACAGTATCCAGCCTACTCAAGGAGTTATGCATCCAAATCTTGGTGGCATTTAGTGGAAGTCAGCCAAATGGCTCCCTTTGATTCCTTTGAAATTTGAAACATAACTGTCACTGTATCTTAGACGTGTGAACTGCTCTGAGAAATCTCCCATATAGATTAGACTGTGATCAAAGTGTTCTATTAAACAAAATTTTATTAAGACAGAGGGTTGAGGCCAGGCTGATCAGCAGCAATATTATCTGAGAAAACACAAACCCCCAAAGTTTGAAAGGGTTAAAGAAGAAGGTTGTTTGGGTAGCCGGTGTACATTAACTACCATTTTCAGGCAGCATGCAATGACTAGTTAGCAGGGCTTATCATCCCCAGCTATGTGAGGAATTACAATAAATGCCTGAAATGCAAGCAGGTTTCCGGCTTAGGTAGGTAAATAATGGAAGTCACTATTTTTGTCTGAGTTGCAAGAATTCCCTGTGCACAGAGGCTCCCCACCCCCTCCCCACTGTAACACAGCTAACTCCACTCCCTGCTGCTTGGCAAAATGAAGTCCTTTCCTGCATCCTTGGGACTTCTGCTTTGTCTGCAGAAGGAGCTGAGTGACAAATTCCATTTTGGTGGAAAACACGAGGTTACATTTTCTGCATTCATTTGTTTTTAATACTTCCGGAATGTAATGACCTAAGAATGAAAGCAAGGAGATACGAGCTGCTCTGAGATGAGGACTGCGTGATTTGTAGGGAAAAAGTACCAAAAGAAGCAACCAGAGCATAATTCTGGTGTTTCCAAAGCCTCCTAGCAATCTTCCCATTGCCTTCAGTGGCATGAAGCACCATCCCCTGCTGAAAATATTCTGAAACTGTTCGGTGATTCCCCTGCTATTTGAACAGCCACTGGAGAAAACTTCTGGCTGCCTCTGCAGGATAGAAAAACTCTGGATAGCACTTAGTAGTAAATAGGGAATAAAGTCATTACAGTCAGGGAGTTGATTCTCATTTAGCCCAAGGCCGTTCTCCCTGCCCTGGCATCCCCAGGCACGTGCCTGACCTGGCCTGTCTCAGAGGCCCCTTTGAGGTCTGTGCAGGAGCCTTTGCTGAAGGAAACACCGGGCTCCCGCCAGGGGAGGGGAATCAGGGTGGGATCCTGAGCCTTGCGAAGTCCCTGTTGACCTGGCCAGGCTCCAGGCAACTCCAGGAGAGCCTCAGCCGTGGTGAATGCTCCCAGTGTTTGTGCAGCACGGCTGGGGGAAGCCCAACGCAGGCTTGGAGAGGGGGGGCCCAGGGAAAGGGTTAAGCAGCGCCAGGCTGGAAGTGTCCTCCCTCCGTGCTCCACACATGCCGTATTCCTTAGCAAAGTGAACACATTAACACTGGCATGCTCCCATACACCACCTTGGCTCTCCTCCAGGAAATCATAGCCCAGCTATTTGGCACACAAGGCCACAATTTTATTTACACAATCAACTTCTTGATAAACACAAAACTTACAAAACATACCACGCCCTTAAAATAAAAAAGGAAAAAGTATGGGGGAGAACTGCAGCAACCTGACCTTCTTGCCCAGGAGGGTCAACATACTTTAATTTGATAGCCCCATCCACAAGGAAACTACTTGTGGATCCATGAGGATTTGCCCTGGCTTTTAGGCAGGGGGGCACATAGGGGTACTCTGTGGGGCTGGGAGCTGCCAGAGGGGTCAGGACTGAGTCAGGCATGCTTCCCTCTGGGCGGAGGGGTCTCTGTCTCTGTCTCTATGAACATTATATTTTTCAACTCTATGCCCCCTAGTCAGTCTAACCAACTGCATGTAAAAGTTGTGGGCTTTATTTTGGGAGGAATAAAAATTCTGATTTTATGTGGCAACCAGATTTTTGACATGTGACATATTGGTGATATATTCCACTTGGCCAGAGCACCAGTCAGTCAATTCAACTGGAAAACTGGGAAGTCTTAAACCTTCAGCAGCCCTCCAGGGCACCCACTGCCTTAGGTGAAGCTCTGCCTAAACATCAGATAAAGCTGCCCCAGTCTTGCAGTGACCTGAGGGGCACATGTATGCGTGATGTTGGCATCTGGGATCACCTGAACTCAGCTCCACCACCTTCTCCTCCACCTTTTGAGCTCACATTTCTTCACTGACCCTTCAAAGAAATTGTCTTGCTTGGCATATGAGTCACATCCTTCCTCCTTCAATCTGTAGGCCCTGGAGACCTGGGTGGCATCAGATGCAAACCCTCCAAAACCTAGGGCTAATGGTAGTTCTCTCAAGCCTTACACCGGACACATGAAAACAAGAAGATATTTAAACATTGCCTAAATCCCTCTTGAGAGATATTGCATGAGAAAAAATAATGGGCCAAGGGCATTAAACTGATTTATACTGGCTCAAGGTCTGGACATATCTGCTTTATTCCTTGCAGATAAAAGGATCTGTTGGAGGCTAACAAACTTTTGATAGTTTGGGAAACAAAGATTGATTATTTTAATTTTTTTTTTCCCCACAAATAGGAAGAACCTCCTTCAAATACCTGAGACACACTGCAATCATTTAGACAGATAAACATCTTGATTCCTAGAGATAACGGGAGCTGAATGATTGGCCTCAAAACCAAGCATTCGTGACAATTCTCAAAATGAGACCATTGTTACTCTCCATTTCCACAATAATTTACATACAACTGCAAAGGAAACCCTTCTCCCTTTGCAGCTGGGAAATACACCATAAACAAAGCCTTCCCACAGTTCCTGAACATGCAGAGGTGGATGGGTGAGCAGGTATCCTGGGCCACTCCCCTGGCTGCAGCTCAGGGTCTGCATCAGAGTCCAAGATGTGGATTTCTTTAGATGAACACCTGGCTGACCTTGGTATCACCATGAGAGATGGGAAAGAAGGCCCCCTCCCAGGGAAGGATGAGGACACTGGAGATTAGAGCCAAGGTCAAGGGAAAGAAGCCTGCAGGACTGGGTAGTCAAGCACCATGGTGAAAAGCACTTACAGAGAGTTACTGAAATAATTTATTTGTTGTCTGCCAGACATTTTGTCTCCCTTCACAGGCTGGGAAAGGAGAACACAGGGGTACACCTGAGCAGATCAGAACTGTGATGGAAATTTCTCAGGCTACCCGTTACAAAACAACTGTCAAGCATTTACTCCTCTCTCTTCCATCCCAAAAAACAGCAGCTGAAATGAGAGACACCAAGACCTGTCAGAGATCTTTTTTTTGCCTCATCCACCTTGCCAGGGTCTTGCACACACCACTGTAGCAAAATATTTCCAAATTGTAATTTAGATCTGCCTGCTACATATTCAGCTGCACAGGAGCAAAAGGCTTTCCTTGTTTTATGAATAATTCCTTCAAATACCAGATGTTGCCTGATTTCTCCAGAATGGCCAACTCCTACAATTTTATAGCAAGTAGTACTACACACAGTGACTTTCCACTAAAATAATTTTCATACCTAAGGACCTCATCTCTGATTTAAAGTCAGTTTTTATCCTCTGTGAATAAGACCTGAGTGCCTCTAATGCAAAAACCAGAAGGCAACATTCACCCAGGTCTGTGTACTAAAATCTGAAGCCAGTCTCAAGATTACATTTTTTTGGATGCACCTTGACTACTGCCATGTAAAAAAGAAACCAGGGAGAGCCAGGCCCCAAACTAGAAGTATCCCAGCTCTGCAAGTGAGGACAGGGATCTTCAAATTGAGGGACCTTTCCAACAGCAGCAAGGATGATTTCTCAGGAACAGGCTCCAAATTAGCCTCATCAAGCCTATTTCAGAGCCACAGGAAGGCAAGATGTGGAGGAGGACTTCAAGAGTGCTTTCAAACGAATTGAATCAGAGGTTTACCCAACCCCGCTCTTTCAGAAGTTTCTGAATAACGCACCAGCTTGAACCACTGGAAAGAAACAAATAAATGAGCTGGCAACTTTCACAGGGAGGAGCCTTGAAGCCCAGTTCCCAAGACCACGCCAACCAGCTCCGTGTGACAGCACACAGGAATGAAAATAGGTAGGTAACATTAACAGAAATACACTGAAACTTAATAACAGCAGCTTGTCAGGACATGCACCAAAGAGAAATGGCTCATAATAGCTACAGCTTGTATTATGAATGTTTCAAAGCCATCTGGCTACAGAGCTGCCTGAACTCAGCTCATGTGTTGTGTGTGCTGTGCTGACCCTTCAGGCACGCTCTGGAAGGAGATTGTCAAGCTCAAGTCAAGCATCTGTATTAAAAAGAGACACCATTTCTCTTGTCAGATTGAAAATGCCTTGGAATAACAAGGCAGCAATGAACAGAGCTAAAGAGCTAAGGTTGTGTTCTCCTTTGGTGTAAATCAGGAAGTTTTGCTCAGGATTGATGGATAAATGGAGTTATCCCAATTTACACTGACTATAAGATCCAGCCCCATTGTATCAACCCCTTGTTTCAGTCATAACTTCCATGTGTCTATCAGTAGCTTAAAGGAAAGGCACAGTTTAAAAGGAAAAGTAATCCCCCTGCCTTTCCTCTCCTGATCTGATTCACATACAAAATGGGCTTATGAACTCAAAAATTATGGGAGGGATTCAAGGAGGAGGAAAGGGAGACACAAGAGCCCTTTTATTTTGCGTCTTATTCACAATGAAAATTGGCACAGAAGCCAACCACATACATTAACATAGTTTGGGCAAGTTTAACTCTCATGAATACATTTCTGTGGAAAAACTATGTGACTATGGAAAAATCCCCTCTTTTTTGCCATTTGAAAAGATAACAGGCTTCTATGTGGAATATACCCAGAACCTGCCTGATTCAGAGACATGGAAATACAAAGATGAATAAGGCTGTTTCCCATGCTAGGGGCCCATGGAAACTAAGAGGGGAGGAAGAAGTAAGGAGGCCCATTGACTCAGGAGAAGGACTTTCATCCTACAGGTGAAGGAAGTATTTGAAGGCACTGGTAACATTGCAGGCCTGTTCCAGAGCCCATTTTAGTCACTGACAACATCACATTGACTGCATTGTGATGTGGGTCAGGGCTAAATAGTTTTAAAATATAATCCAAGGCTATTTTCACATTACTGTGTAGCAAATGAGATCCAGCTCAAGTGTGCCCAGCCCTGTGACTTTTGTCCATATTTCTGGCTGCTAGCCTGGCTGCTGCTTGGGCCCTAAGTCTCAACATTGCACTGAGGAAGAGCTGACCAGGGAACCTTTTTGGAGGTCTGTCTCCAACTGGAATGCACACCAGACTGCACCCATAACTAAGGCAACCTGGAGAAAGGAAAGCTTTGGCCACTTGTACTGGGGAATCAACTGCACCTCTCTCGTCTCCTTCCCTCCTGTATATTCATTGTCCCTCTCCAAACTCAGGCTCAGGAGGGCTCATAGTGGAAGTGTTCACCAAGAACAGAGGGTATGTCCACTGAACAACATGGGCATTCCTTTGTGTGATGATATAAGTGCACCTGGCACCCAAAATCTGGAATTTAAAGCCCACCTAGCTGCAGTAATGAGCTCTGGGATCCTCTGGGATCCTCTGGCCCAGCTGCAATACAGATGCAGCCCTATGACTTCTGCAGGATTTCACAGGTACACAAAAAGAGTGACCTCGACTCTTAGATCCCTAATTCCAACCAAGCTATTGCCATTCCCATAAAAAACCCCTTCCCCTTTGCTCACTGGCACTGTGCAGTGCTAGTCCTGCTCAAGTGCCACATTCCTGGGAGAGGATGGTAACCTCAGAATGAATATTTTCTTTCGAATGAATCAGTTTGCTTTATTATTATCAGATACAGTAGTTTGCATTGCAAGTCCTTCATCAGATCACTTCAGAAGTACACCACTGTATCAGGCCTTTAATATCATGCTAATTTGCTTCATAAATTACTAATTGAACTCCCTAAATGACTCATATTCGTATGGCAAGTGTCGCCATAGACAGAACTCAGTGATCTCAGAGGAGAATAAATCACAGAGCCATCCTCTCCTGCTATGTAACACAAAATTAAACAGTGGGCTAGGAGCAGGATTGGGAATTTTCCTCCACAATTAGTCCAGAGCCCTTATCTCTGTGATGCATCTCGTTACCACGTGTATTGCTCCTGTCCCAGCGTGGAGTTTCCACTGACGCCGGTGTGTGGAAGAAGCGAGGTGCACAGACCCACACATCGAGGGCAAAGGATCTGTGGATCAGATCAAACGGGAACATTCTTTTTCAAGGGCAAATCCATCCAAAGTGCTCAGTTGCTTTACTGACATGTAATGCACATCATCACTGATGCCATCGCTGAGTTTGCCTCCACTGGAGAAATTGGGTTTGGCCAGGCTCAGAAAACAGGACTTTTCACAAATTGTCCAGTGCTGGCCACTTCCTGCCACACAAAATGCTGTCTTTGCTTTTTCCAACACAACTGTCTCCAAAGACAACCTAGAAGCAAAGTCACAACTTGCCTGGCTTGGCCGCAGGTGAAAGATAACTGATTATTTCAGGGCCAGTTTTCCAAAGGCACCACTCTGTTTCTTGCTGGGCTGGAGGGAGGTCAGAGGCCTTTAGGCAGGTTTGTCTGACCGACCCTTCACTCACTGACCTGCTGTTGTTCCCTAGGAGCCAGCCTCACCACCACTTGCCTTGCAGCAAAGGATGGGGTATTTTTCTAACCCAAATCCCAGCAATCTGGTATCTACACCTGCTCAGCCACATTCACCTCGCACCAGAATTAATGGAGTGAGTAGGCACTTCTGGGAAGAAAATCAGCTGGCCTACAGCACATGCCTCCCTTAGGATGAGATCAGTATCACTCCCAGGCAGCTGCAAAGGCCATTTAGCTTCTCATCAGCTGTCCCTGTCCACCTACATCCGAAGGAATTCCATCCCAGGTGAGTGCTCAGATGCTGTGTGGCTGCAACAAAGGAAAAGTGCAGGTTTTTTTGCACACACAATTTGCCTCGTGTGTATCCTTTAGTTCCTGCCCTCCTGTTTTGCCTTGTTCTGAGCTGCATTTTATGACTGAGCCTAGGACAGGGAACCTGCTGCTGTTCCTGTACCTCCAAAAGCAACAAGAGCATGAAGACCACCATGTGCACAGGAGGTGCTGCTCCAACACAAAGGCTTGGCACAGAACTGGTCAGCCAGGTTCCTACAAGGAGAGACAATGCCCAACAGGGATCTTTGCAAACATCTCTGCTGGTCTCCTGCAGTCCTGCTCAGTTTTTCACCCAACAGATCTCAGAAATTAGAAAGCTGCACAGTTCTAATGCATAACCAAACATCCTTCATTAGCTCCTAAGAGAAAAATGTTATTTATTTTACCCGCACAAGGCTTATCTTGTAGTAGCCACCAACTTTCCATGGAAAGATCATGCTCTATTACTATACATCAGTCATTAGAGTCAGCTTCTAAACTTTAGTATCTCCAAAGGAACAATAATTGTGACCCTTTCCATATTTTATATTTCCAGACCAGCGGAATGAACTCACTGGGATCAGCAGGTGCTGTATGTTCAGCTGCTCTCGGCAATACTCAGCTCACCTGTTCTCAGCGAGGGCAGCTGCCATCAGGGAAGCAGTGCCCTGTGAATGTGCCATTCTGAGGGTAAGAGCGCCCAGATTTGTAAGGCAGACATCAAAGTGTTCTGCAACATGCAGATGTTTTCCATGCAGAGGCTGAGAAAAGTGATGGCCAAGAGTCTGTAAATCCCGTGATGGCCAAGAGTTTGTAAATCCCGTGCTTCATTTTCCTTCATTTTCTCCCTTACATCCCCCATTTCCTTGCCTTCTCTTATGTGGAAGAACAAAACTATTAAAAATGATGGGCTGTATCCTCAGCTAGTATAATTTGTTGTGACTTCACAGAGCCATGACTGTTTACACAAGCTGCAAATTTCTCCCATGAATTTAAATCTCTACAGATTGACATCATGGGCAACAGCTCTACATTTTTTCCCACAGCTAATAAGCTTCTTCAAAAAAGAAAAGACAAACAAGCACCCTTGACATCTATTAAACTTATATTTGGAGATAAAGATTTCAGAGGATGCCTTCCCTCACCCTATCTCACATTCTTCTTCCTGCTCCTCTGTTGATTAGAGGGTGGTCCCAGTGTCATGTGGGCCAGAGCTGAGCTGAGTTGCCAAGGATGGTGCCCATGAATGAATGCATGGCTGGATCTGCTTCCTGACACATAGCTCTGTTCCCTTTTCGTCTCCCAAAAATCCCTGAGTCCTGCTGAGGACAGAGCTCTCTTCACTACCACCCAGGCTTACTCACAGGATATAGGGAAAAATTCCTGCTCTGTTTGATCAAGGGCAGCAAGTTCAGTGCTCAAGTCCTTCTGCCTGGGTGAATTCCTTAACCAACAAACTAAAGGCTGTTTTTTAAAATGTTCTCCATCTATTTCATTTTCATTTCAAGAAACATTTCATCTTCCTATCAAATAAAAGCACATTTGAAACCCCACCATTTTCTACAAAATTCAATTCCTGTGTTCCCACTTACCCTGAGCAGAAGCACTGTAGCCCCATGTTTGCAGAACACATTGTAGTGTGCTGATTTTGTGCTGTCCTGCAGAGAAACACAAGGGGGTTTCACATGACATTACCAACTCACCTCCCACAAAATCTCCCTTCTGTGGATGAGTAGCAATCTGAGCACTCAGCACACATGAAGACAGACACTTCCCATTGGGAAGCAGTTTGCTGAGCCATTTGGAAATCCTCAATGCTTCTGAACACTCAACAACAACTTTTCTGCTGGACAAGACTCTGACTGAGCCTGCTTTTGGGATATACTGAATTATCTTGAAGAGCCAGGTGACTTAAGTGCCCGTGATGTTACTACATTCACTATTACTACATTCACATTTAATTTGACCACTGAAGCTCTCCAGGCCTTTTTGGAAGCCCCAGCTGTGATTCCAGGAACCAGTATGTCCAAGATGATCCCTTGGGTTGAACACTGTCATTAAAAGCATGACCTGTTCCTGCTGGAGGCAAATGATGGAGTCCCTGCAGGAGTGTAGGGAATGAAGAGGCTGTATCACCCATCTCAGCAGTGTATTTTCTGTGCTATGGAGCAAGGCCAGTGGGAATCTCTGAGGCCACAGTAAAAGCCTTACATTTCTTCCAATAAAAGCTGAGTCTAGTGACCTGCAAAACATGTTGCAGATACATTTTCTTGTTGGATTAAGGAGAAAGCAATCAAGATGATCAGGACTTGGAGCTCACAGTGACAAAGGAGGGGCTGAGAGAATTAGACTTGTTCAGCCTCTAGAAGAAAAGATGAATAGGAGACCTCATTCCTGAGACAGCACAAAGAAGGCAGAGCCAGGCTCTTCTGGAAGATGCACAGCTCTGCTGGTCATTGCACTGACCCCCTGTGTCTCCTGAAAGGCTCTCTCATAACCCATCTTCTCCAGCATAATGTTTGCTGCCTTCTGTAGGATCTCCTGATCCAAGATCAATGTTTCCATGTTGCTCCTCTTTCCCTGAGTCTGCTGACTTGCCAGGGGTTAAGCTGTCTCTCAAACAGCCCCTATCCCATTTAGCCCATATCCCGGGATTTTCTTCCATGAAAAAGGCACTGTAAAGGCTCTGGACCCTGTGCTATGATTTACACTTTTTCATCTCCTGCAGAAAGCCTGCCGTGTATGTGATGATACCATTCAGCTCCGTTTACCTGAGAACTTAAAAAAATACCATCAGAGGTTGTTTTTTCCATATGGGTAAATAGTAGGGGTGGGAGTATTCCTTATGGGAAACCTGGAACAGTCGCACTCTGTCGGCCTGACATTTCCTGCTGTAATTGAAACTTTTGATGTTAAAAATTCCATTTACACAGTGTGTCTCCAAGCCAGGCGGGGAGAAGGGCAGAGGTGGGCTCAGCGTTAGCGCACGGTTTCCCCACCCCCCCACTGCAGCCAGTTAAATACAGCAGGTGAGTGCAGAGATGTAAGGGCAGGAATATGAGGAAGGAAATTCCAGCTGTGTTAGGTAATTTGGGTCAGAGGAAGCCAGACGTAGTTACAGAGGCAGGTACAGATCAAATCAACTTGAGGCTCTGGGTCTCTGCAGCTGCCCATACCCCTGCCCAGGTGGGCAGGGAGCAGTGCATCCACGTGGTCCTGTGCTCACAGGGGATGTGTGACCCAAACTTCCAGGCTCTGCCTCAAGAGGATGGAAAAATGGCTCCCTCAGAAGGGATGGGCACCAAGAGGGAGAAACAACTTTGCTCTCTTGCAGGTTAAAGGACTTTTTGCTACATGTCTTTGAAACTCCCATCCAATGCTACACAACCTAATCCTCAACAAAAGCAGCCAAGCAGCCAAATTCTAACTGGAATCCCAGCTAGCTTTAGGTGGAAATCCAAGCAGAGGGTCCCAGTGCTGCCAAACGTAGGCTTATCCCCTCACCAATTCCAGACCCTACCGTGACTTTATTCCTGAGGACCTGCACAAACCTACACAAGCCAGACCCCCAGCCTAAGTCAGTGTTGACTCAGTTCATTTCCAGGGATCCTTCCAGCTGGAAATACAGCTCGTGGGGGATCCATCCAGCATGATTCACCCAGCCTCTGCCTCAGGTCTGCAGCAGCCACCAGCCCAAATCCTCCCTCTGCCTCCAGCTCTACCAGGATCTCCTGTCATTCCCAACCCGCAAGCAAGCCAGACTCTTGTCCTCCTCCCCCATGAAACCTCTGGCAGGCTCTTCAGGGATGAGCAGCAGCTGCAAGAAACACCAGAATGCCAGTATCAACCTCTTCTCCTAGCAATAAATATGGGAATAAGACAAAGTCCAAGACAAGATGGAATTCCTGTGAGTAATGGACATAATTACATTAGCTAGGCAAAGTACCTTTATGTTAAGAAATATTTTTGGCATGCCATGAAAAGTTTGAATCCTGTCACACCCCAGCAGTTACAAAAGTCAAAAGCAACATAACATTAGCTTTATTTTAACTGTTACATGCATTTGCATAAAAATGCTTCTTCAAAATGATAATACAACTGTGCTTCCCTCTTTTGGTTTGGAGGTTTTTTTGCCGCTTTCCCTTTTGATGCAACTTTCTTGCACCCTCAAAGGCACAAAGTAGAACAGGAAGCAGTTCTGCCTGAGAGTCCTTTCTCAGGCACCTTCAAAAATTAAGGTTCAATCCTTTAAGCTTTTCTCACATATCCAAAGACAAGACAGTAAAAAAAAATACCTAGACTCAGCAATCACTTCTTAAAATCTGGCTTTTCACTGTCAAATGGGACTCTGACCCTCCAGCCATGACAGTGACAGCCACAATAACAAGCAAATTACATTCCTCATTATTCTTCCCAGCAATCCTTGGAAGCAATGGGCAGTATGGGGTGAGAAAACTGGGCTGGGTCTGCAGGAACAGCCACTTCAGAAAGGAAACAAATGAGTTATTTGAACAGACACTTGGATTGATTCTCATTTCTAACCCTGTAACTTAAATGACAACTGACTATATACTCAATTGACTCCTCAGAGTTCCACAAAAAAGTTCATTCAGGAACAGAAGTAGGGAAAACTTTTAGGTCTCAAAAATACTAAAGTACATTTTATCCCACTGACTTTCTCAAACTCTATCACCTAAGCAGGCAAAACTAAAACCCAGAGTTAACAGCTGTTACATTTTATTGTTAGATCTAATATACAGATGCTAATTTTTATTGAAATATTTAATTGAGATAGCACTGGAGAAATTCTGAAGTTTTCCATCTAAGAAGCTGCTAAACAGTTTTAAAAAATAATAAATATTTTTGTTCAGATAGCACCATACATTTTATTTGAGACAAAAGTAATTTTTTTTACATTTTTGACAGATTCATATCTTGGGGATAAATTATCTTAGGAAGATCTTCAGCCCAGAATTGCCAGTCATCCCAGTCCCTACCAGTTTTTCCTATATCTCCTACCAAGGAATCCTTCATAGAAAAACTTACAATAAGCGTTCCAGTTTTCCCAGGCAAAGTTGGGATGATAAATTGCACAAAGGTAATTTTTTCTGCTACAGTGAAAGGAGTCTCCTAAGACTGTGGGTGCCCCAGTATGTAAAGGATTGGCCTTTACTTAAGGGGTTCACAACTGAAAGAAAAGCAAAGATGGGAAACCAAAACTAATGTGACTTGTCCAGTGCCCCAGCACAGACTGACTGCAGTGGTGCAGAAAGAGTCTGGTTCACTCTTCCCTTAGTGACCTGTCTGATAGGAGACTATGGTCAGAGTCACTGATAAAACCTTTATTTTGGTTTCTCCTGCCTTATTTTGGCTTCATGGGCTGCCAGTCACCAAACTTCAGTAAGTACAAATGTGATGGTCTTCAGCAAATAGCCAGAGGGAACCAGGGATGATCTTTATCTTGATCTTGTATTGATCTTGATTTTTTTCCAGCTGGAAGAACTGAGAATTCCCAGTGTGCCACTAGCAGAAGCACATACCTAAAATTATCAACTTGGAGATAAAGAAAAAAATCAGAGGAGGAAAAAGAGATACCAGGTAAATAAAAAGCAAGAAAGTGCTGTCAGGGACTGATGGCAATACTTAGCCTAGGAGTTTTTGGAGTCTCTGGTCTAATGCTACGGATAAACATTTGTCCAAATGACAGTACATGATGTAAGATCATGTGAGATGGACCAGAACTAAGTCATGATTGATGAGCCTTGGAAGAGCAGGACCTGGCTCTCCAAGGTTGGTTTTGCAACCTTTGATCTTTATAGCCACGCATTATAAAGTGGTTTCTACTTGTAACTAAATTCCTGACATACTCAGCTGTAAAATCCAGACATATCCTGAGCAATAAAACAAATACATAAACTGGAACTTAGGTGAGAGTCATCTTTTACTGTCACTTAATGCTGGAAACACCTAGAGCTTGTTCTGCCACATTCAGTAGGAAAATGCTGTTTTAAGAGCAGTGTGAGGGATTTGGGCTGGAAGCAAATAATTTGGGCCAGACAGCCTATTTGATTAATCCTATCTAGATCCCAAATTTCCAGTGCCTCTAAAGAGCATCACGAACAGGCACCTTTCTGACTGTAACTGTACCATACGATGTTCATGAAATCCAACTTCTATTACTCCGGGTATCAGAGCCATGGGCCGTCTGCAAAAACATCACTCTGCCAACTGTGGATATCACCAATAAATCAAAGCAGTTGCACAAGCCACTACTTAGGTGGCATTAATTAGATCAGTGGAAGTTATGATCCAACATAATTATCATTGCTACCCCACCTACATTTAATTTCAGTGTTTCTTCCTATCTTTGCCCCAGAGGGTCCATAGGGAAGCACTACATGCTTCAACAGTGCCAGCCTCCAGAGGCACCATGAAAGAGCAAGGGCTGGTAATTATGTGAGTGCAAGTAATGGGAAGGGGACTATCATGAGATGTGATCAGATACTATCCAAGGGGAGAGAAGTAAATTTACCCTTTGCCCCTTACACACCCCGTAGCTTTGCAGCTGCCTTATCTGACCTGCCAGTCCCTATTTACCACGGTGTGTGTATAAAGAAATCACTGCAAGCACATGGAGAGTCTCACCAAAGGAAACCTGATTTCCAAAAGTCTTACATACATGTTGGAAATTAACAGCACGTCCCTGGGGAGGGGAAGGAAGGTCAGTGTGCTTGGTGGAACTTGCAGCATCTCCAACCACATCTGTAACAGCAAGCAGTACAAAACAAGAGGAACATGGATACACAGAAGTGAAATGGTCGGTGCCAAGGACCTGACATCCACACAGGGCATTTCCCTTCCCTGCTTTCCTTCAGAGAACTGAAGCTTAATGGCAGCAGCAACCAGCATGAGCTGATCCAGGCTGGGTGCAGCCCTGAAACCACCCCAGAGGAATCCTGTTGATGTCCTCCATGAGTGTTCTGTGACATAAATGTGCAGTTTGTGGGGGATCACTGGGAGACATTTCAGAATGTCTGTTATCATCTGTTCACACTGTTATCTCAAATGAAATGCTAATGACAATGTGCCCCTTACAGGCATCTCCATATGGGGCATGGACCAGTGTCTGTCCTGCTGAAATAGCGCAACACAACAGGACCCTGCTGCAGCTCTACAGGGGTGGACACAGTGTCCCCAGCCAGTGGCACACGGTGTGGCTGCACCACCACACAGGTAGCCAGCTCCCCTGTGTGGCCTGGGTGAGCTCTCTGGCTCTGGCACTGCCTGCGCCAGCAGGGACAATCTGACAATCCTGCAGTTCTGAGGACTGTATCTCAGAAGAGGGAGTCACACAAGAACAAACACAAATGGGAAACCAAGTGTTTGCAGGTCTGAGCCCTGAATCACAGCCCAGGACACAGGTGTAATGACAGTACATGGCTGAAGAACTACTGCCTTTGAGCTGGCTGGAAGGACTCGATACAAAAGGTACCATATCTTTCAGGTCACAGCAGTCCTTTCTGACTGAAGGTTGCACCATCACAGTGGTTGGAAGACAAAGAGGTTTTCTGCTAAGAATCCCCAAAGATGCTCTGTGTTAGCCAGTCAATTGGTTCTCTTCTTCTTTGACCTTTCTTCTATGCATCTGCTCTTCTCTACACTTACAATAAAACATTTTCCTTTGACACTGTGCAGGGCTCTGCTTAAAAAGAGCTTGGTGTAGTCAGGTGTGTTCCTGGTGAGCTGCAGGCTGCGGTACAAAGACCCCACTGTTTTTCAGAAGGCCATTCACTAATGTTCACTCAACAGAGGAGACCAACAGTATGGCAATATCCATCAACCCCTGCATTTGCTTGTAATTAAAGAAAGGTCAGGAGCTGTGCCTTTCTGAAAATCGCGCTTACCTTTGCGTGGTCAAAACCCAAACACAGACAAATTTCACAATGTAGACATCCAGAAACATGAAACCTGGGACATGAAAAATATTAAATAGCCAACTGTGTATGTTTTTCGAGGTTTGTGAAATGGATTTGCCTCTGTGCTTGGGTACAGAACTGTTGAGATTGTGTTTGATAGCTAACAGCAAAAGCTGTTGTGTTCCAGTTTTTTCATGCCTCGCTGCTACAGGAAGGCCCTGATTCACACCACTTCATTATCTTTCCTCATTTTTATAGGCAGCCAGAGGGCATGCTGGATCCTCAGTTTGTTTGTCTGGATCCACTCATTAGTAAATTACGTGTAGTGAGCAATGACGTGCACCTGGACATTTAGTCTGAGTAGATTCTTTAAAACTCAAATTAGTTGTGCTACTCCAGCAAGAAAAGCAACAGATCTTTCTGAAATGTGATTTTTTTCTTTATACTTTTGCATTTCTAGGAGTCATAGCATCAATGGAGAGGAAAATAGTAAAGAGCAAGAATGAAAGAGAAGAAAGAACAGGACTTCTGCCTGTGAAGTGGTGTTAACAATCCCTTTGCTGTGAACACAAGGATCCTGCAGCCAAGACTGTGGCCATATAACGGTGACAATCTGAGTGGCAGCATTTACAGTTTTTTCTGTATACCTAGATAAGGAATGCCAAAGAAAAACACAGGTGTTTAGAGATTTAGCTGGGAAATTTGCAGCAATATTGAGTGCCAGTCTGGTGTGCTGCTCTGGAAATCTGGAAGCAGAAACTATCTACAAATCTGCTTTTAGGGACCAAGTCTTTAATTCCAGCCTGGTTCTCTTATAGTATCACTACATATAATTTGCTTTTGTAATGGAGGGAACTGGAAGAGAAAGGGACAGATACAGGAGACAAACAAGGCACAAAGTATTCCATATCCTTCTGGCAGACACCCCGTGGAGACCACGGGCAACTGGTGCAAGAATCAGAGAGACACAATCCAACACAACCCCTTGCTCTACTTTTCCCATCATTAGCTGGGTACCACAGAGAAGGTGGTTAAAAACGTCTTCTAAAATAGCTTTAAGGATTGGAAATCTGATAAGGCAAAATACAAGTGGCAAAGCTCCACTGACGTCAGTGAGACTTATATAAGGGAAGGTTTTGTAATGGTAAAAGTAATACTGGAAGTGAAAAGTCCTGCACACTGAACAAGGAACTTTTTCAGGTTAACCTCAACACAAGCCACAGATTTGTCCTCAAAACAATTTCCCCACTGCCCTGCAAATAAAAAACTGAACTTGGACAATTTCTGCAAAAAAAGCGTCACTTTGTGCGTGCAATCACACAAACATAATTCACTGCAAAACTACTCAATTACAGGCAACTGAGATATTAATACAAAATGATATTTTTAAATGTGAATTTTGAATTTATACATATGAGAATGTTAATGAAAAGATGTGACTGTGAAATGCAGTACATTTAGCCAGTCCTAGGACAATATGGTGTGGGAGTCATTCTTCCTTCATACAATTCTTCTTTTCAGGGCCTTCAAGTAAGTTAGTGTGAATTAACACTGCTCATTTGAAATCAATGGAAAAAAATGGAGCCATGCCAAATTACATCAGTGAGGGATCCAGCCTTTTGACTTCAAGTTATCCTCAGTTAACACTGGCGTAATCATAAAAAGGCGACATTTACTTCCCTGTCCAATGAAAATAGCCTGGGTATTGGCTACTTTCAGAGAACTGCCTGAAAACATTACACAAACCATGAATTATTCACAGTATTAAACAAATAATTGTGACTAGTAAATAAATATTTGAAAGTAATGGCTGGTTCATACACCACTCACACATAGTGTAAGGAGGAGATATTCATCATATGAATTACCCATTAAGAATTACTGGCTCAGCTCTAGTTATAAGTGATAAACAGTCATGTGGATAACAAGGCAAGTGTTTGGCACACCTCCTGCTTTCATTCCCAGCAATATGGCTTCCTTTTCAACAGATGCATAAGCTCAATTATTTATAGCCCTTCTTCCAGAGAAACTGACTGCCTTCCATGCACCTGAAAGGCGGGAGCTGGCGCACAGTTTCCCCAATCCCTACTTGTCTGGTTAAATTCCAGGTCAGGCAACAGCCCTCTGACAGAACCACATTCCTGCTGTAGTTTCAATTACCCAAATTATTCTTCACCTCCTGTCCTAAGCATGGGCATATTTTTGATGGCCTGAGCTGGGAAATGTGAATGCAAACTGCTGCCAGATGTAGAGAGGAAGAATGATTTCATATCGGAGGCACTGGCCTCTGAGTCAAAATCTCTGAGCCTCTGCTGTGCCACAGGCTTTCTGTAAGCCACTTAGGCCCAAATCCCCAAAGGTATTTAGGCTTTTAACTCCTGCTCATTTCAGTGAGAGTTAAAAGCCTAAATACCTCCATGGATCTGGGCTTTAGCCTCTGTGGTTATGTCTATACAGCACAGGGTATCCACAGTGCTGAGCAGGCACATCAGAGCTGACTCCCAACACCCTGCCTCTGAGACAGGAGCAATATCTTGGTGTTGGAGAGTGGAATATAATCTGATTGCAGATAGCCCTCACCACAGCATTCCCAGGAGCTAGCCTGGGTCCCTCCACACAACACTCTGTTCTGCTGGTGAGTGCAACCCACATGCCCCAAAATCACACTGCAATTTGGGTCACAGCCTGCCTCATTGGGATACAGGGATGATCCCATAAGATTAGCATGGTGCATGGGCATTCTGCTGGTGGGTAGCATGTAAAGCACAGGAAGCCAACAGTTTTGTTCATAAGTTTTGAACAGAAGTTCAACAGGTTCAGCTGAACAATCCTACAGATTCCATTTTAATTCAGCTTCCACTGGCCACAGAAAGGTGGCAAGGGGCTGTGCAACATGATCCCAGATAAAATATCCAGCACCTTTCACTTATAACACCAGTACAACATCTGACTGTGTCTGCAAAGAGAATCAGAGCAAACAGTTAACAAATAGTTATAGTAGTTAAAAAAAGAAATGCTTTGCTGCTATTCTATTGTCGGTTTTGGCAAGCAGCACGGGGGAAGCAAAGCGCTGATAACATTGCTTTATTGTTCATGTAGGTCTGAACCTTAACATGCTACATCTGTATCTTCTGTCTCAAGAAGTTGCTTTCTTTTCATCAAACACATTCCAGAAGTCAACAGTAAAAGCACTGACAAGAGACAGCAGATTGATCCATTAACTCTCACTCACTGCTAACAGTTCCTTGGCTGAAACCGGACCCTGCATTCCACTTGGGAAGATTTGGTAAGTTCAAAATGTAAACACACTCACAGGATTTGGTTACCACTCTCATGCAGTGCAGTCCCTGCCTCAGCATAGCAGGAGGTGCTGGGAATCTCCACAGGTGCTGTACCTCTTATTTTATACATGCGTAATTAAGGAACAACCAGGACAGGCCAAACGAGTCCTGTGTGCCTCATGTTGCTATTTTACTACATTCTCAGTTAGTGCTAATCAATGTGGTAGCAGTTAAGGATATTACAGCACACAGCTCTTTCTAATATGTCTAACAATAATAATAATAAATAGTAATAATAATAAACTCTCCCTTCACCAGAAAAGATGCAATTAAATGAGCATGTATTTTCCCTTTGGAGACAGGCCCTTAAGCATCTTCCTTTTAGCAGCAGATAAAATGAAGCCTTGCCTGTCATGGCTTTGAATTTGGTTTGCAAAATCAGCCTTCATTTTAAGTAAGATTTATCCAACAATGCTCCTTTGTTGAACTATTATTCTCCATCCATCCAAGCACCCAGGGTCTCTGCTCACTGACCAGCACTCCAGTGCACTGTAAAAGCACGGCACAAAACGCCACTTCTCACGCATATGCTCCCAAAGCTGCAAAGCCCAGCACAGGCTCCATGTGCGGCTCTCTGCCCCCCTCTACTGACTGCCACTGTCGATCCCGGTCCAATTCCTGCATCCAGGGACTCAGCCCGAGATGCTGTTACCCTTGGAGAGGTGACAATATACCTTCTGAGAGGTGGCAAGATGCTGGCTTATCCTGGGAAGAAGCTGAGTTTTCCTATGCAGCGGCTGGACAAACAGGGTTTTGTCCAAGCAGGCCTCCGAGCTCAGCTTCTGCCTTGCTCACAAAACAGAATGAGGGTTTATGCTGGAAATTTGACATGGAGGTAGAACATGACTGCAGTATTCCAGCCAGGCCCTGAATACTGGGACTCAAGATGGTGTCTTTGGTGTCCCATCAGGTTCTTGGGATGAATGACATTTTCCAGGATGGACACCTTCTTCAGCTGAAAAGGTACCGTTCTTTAAGGTTTCACATATTTTGATGTGACAGTTGCACTTCCAAAAGAAAACTTTTCAAAGAAACACACCTAATCAAAGAGCCACATTTCTGAAAAAGTGCTTCTGGTGCACATCTTCTTATTACTGCCCTTTGCTCTTCATTGCAGCCGTGGCACCACACACAGTCCTGGAGCCCATGAGGAGAAACAGCAGAGATTGTTATGGGAAAATGCCAGGAGGTGCTGCACTGACATCACTGTGATTTTTGCCACTGATTTCAGTAGAATCATGATTTCATGTAGGACTCTGCTGCCATTGGACTCGGGGTTTAATTACACAAGTTTTCACTAACTGGTTCTCTAGGTATCTACAAGGCTGATTTCCCTCCAGTCTCACTCCAGGGTTTAGTTCTGACTTGTTGCAGGGGACTGTTTGAAAGCTTTGTGCTCCTTATCCTTCCCTTCTTCCTCTGGTACTGTACAGTCCCAGACACAGCTGCCTGTGCCAGGTGTACCTGAGTATGCGTCATCCATGTTTACATCTTAACAGCTTCAGTTTTCTCTCCCTTGTTGTCTCAAGTTCCCAGTGCTTTTTTGCCTTTCCCCTGCTTTTCTCTTCTCTTCTCTTCTCCATCATCAGGTCTTATGTATTTAATATCCTTTTGTTACACAGATCTATAAACAGATCCTGATCTAGGGAACGACTTCTTGTTGTTATTATGGATCTGGACTGGCAATTTGGTCTCTTTCCAGATCATTTTGGCCTTCTGGCATGACCATTAAGAAGTCACTCCCCTGTCAGATCCAACTCTGACTGTACAGAGTGATGTTCTGCACATTCCAACTGCAAGTCCTTCAGGACTCACAGCAGTGAGAGCAATGGGACTTGAGATTTCGACAGCAATGGAAGCAACTCTATAGTAATGCTGGACAGAGAACTTCCAACACCTTAATTTGCAGCAGCCTTGCAGTCAAAGGCATGTTTGCAACACACTGACCAGCTTCAGTCCTGCTCCTTTGGGTGCCTTAAGCAGTGGAGAACACCCCATTCAGGCATCAGCTGTTGAATATGCACATGGCATCCCAGGCAGGCTTGTCCAGCCTGCCCCAAACCTGGGGAAGATTAAAGCTGGTTGTTATTTGGCTATCTGCTCTGCTATCACACGTTCAGTTGCACTGCAGGGGCACAGTGGGTGAGCAGAGGACCATTCCCCTCTCTGTGCTGCACTCTCAGGAGTAGCATGAGTGGCCTGAGCAGCAAGGGGGGCTGGAAGGCTGGACTGAGGGGTCCTGCCTGCCTGCAGCCTGCCTGGTTTGTCCTAGAGCAGCTGTGGGATTGACAGCAGCTCACACACATAGTGATAGTTCAGTCTACCCCTTTTCTCCTTACACTCTGGAAAAGAAGGCAGACATGGAACTGGAATAGCCTGGATTTATTTCAGCTGCTTTCTCAACAAGTGATCTGTTAAAGGGAGAAACATACTTCTATATGAAGTTGCTGTTCACAATATGTATTTTAAATCCTGGGACGAGCATGAGAGGAACTATCACAGAGATTTAAAGGAAATGAATTCCCACCTTTCTTACAGCAGTTCAGAGTTTTCAACTTGTTTCCACTTTCAGAAGAGATGTGAGTATTTTACTTGTCCTGGATCCTGCATAGAATTTTTGGGATCTTGCAATCAGATGCTGAAAATCACCGCATTGCGCTGCTACCTGATGTGAAGACAAATGCCACCAGCAGCAGCTGAGTTATGTAGGAGCATAACTAATGTGAAATAAGAATAAAGCCTGTAAGTCCCTAAGTCCCCTTAAGTCCACAGCCAAGCTGTAGCACAGCTAGAGCCCCTGCAAATTCAGATCCATAGATACGGTTATGTACCTTTTCTGCACACAGAAGTGCAACAGTAACTAAGAGAAAGGTAAGAACAATTTGGACTCTTCAGTTTTAGAGGCTACACTGAGAGGGCCTCTGAAAGGTGGGGATTTTGAGGAAGTCTCAAGTTCCAGACAGAGAACTTAAAATCACAAACAGCTTCTCATTATCTTTCCCCAAATTTGCAAAAGTCAAGACAGAGCTATAGCTGACAGAAAATCAGATTTCCTAATGTCTGACCTGGTTATTCAGAGGCATTTTCAACATGAGAACTATGAAAAGCTTAAATCTGATGAATCCCTGCTGACCTGCTACATAACTGCTTGGTGTCACACATTCAAAGTGGTCCAACAATGAGTGTGTTAGCAGGGCTGCCTCAAAAGCTTCAGTGTCTCACTTTGGCTAAGCAAGTGTAAGTTTGGATACTTAGTTAAAAGTTGTTTGTATCCCTTAGTCCATGAGGCCAGGGTGAAAATTTTGTTGGAATAATCCTTCTCATGAGGTCTCCAATAATACCTGCATCCAGCTGGGCTAGAAAAACACTGGGAGCAACCTTTGAGAGACTTTCCTCATTTTGCCTTCCAGTTCCAGCTGAGACTCGGAAGAGCAATATTTTGTAAGCAGGACCAGCAGTGGGAGAAGGAAAAGTTTGCTAAGTCTTGGTAAACATATCCCTATGAGCCAGCTCTGAGTGCCTGCCTCTGCACATACCCAGAGTCCAGGGAACCACAAACAAGTGTAACTGGCTGTACAAATCATATATTCTCCTGATAGAAAAAAATCCTGCCTATGTGCCTGAGCTTCCGCACTTAAGTAATTGAGGAAAATAAGTCACTTTTAATTTCAAAAAGCTCTCAGCTGTGTCCTTAGTAATTAAGATAGCATGGATGTAATAAATCAGTACATGTGCCAACCCACAGAGGTCAAATATAATCAGGCAGCAAATTATAGTAAACATTTATGAATCCCTTGTATACGGCACATGACCCCACCCACTCATCCTGGCACAGAGGTTTGCTGTTGATTGCACTGGTCCTTCTGGCATTTCATGTCCTCATGCAAGTCACACCAAGTAGCCACCCTGAAATACTGTACTAGAACATGATCAGACTCATTTTAATCATCGTGTGTATTTTAAATGATGACTAACACACTGAGAGGATGAGAGAAACCAAAATGGTCAGGGAGCTTTTTTTAAAAGAGGAACAAGGAACATGTAAATTGAGGTTTCTATTTAAGCAACAAGAAACTCGGTGCATCCTTCTGCAGGAGAAGGTTGGGCTTGTGGCTGAAGCACAGAGCCAGGCTGTAAGACCCTGCTGACCAAAGCAATTCTGCAGGATAGCACAGCAAGCCCATGGCAGAGTCCCTGGGACACCAGAGCTCCTCAGCTCCCTGTCTGTGGAGCAGGGGTGATTATGCTCCCATCCTTTTTCTGTCTTGCCCATCTACACCAAAAAAAAACTTCATTGTGAGGGACTGTCTTTAATTAGGTGTCTGTGTGTGCTTAGCACAATAAGGTGCCAATTTTAGCTGAGGTCCCTGAGTGCTCCTACCTGGCAAATGAAACAGTCATTTACTGCAGGGTTAATGACCAGCTGAGATTACCTGATCTTATTATTTCATTTGGACTGCTGTCACACCTAAGAGCAGCAGCCACAGACCCGAACCTGTTCTGTGTTTGCATTTAATGCATAGAGCACATAATGACAGTGCCTCTCCCAAGCAGCTTAAAATTAAGTTTTACTTTCCCTTCCCCCACCACCAACTTGCACGGAGTTTGTTCAGGGAATGCTTTTCAGATATATCTGCCATCGTGACAGCTTCAAGCATCACAGGCATCTCCTTATGCCTGCTCAGATTAGATCTGGATAACACTGGACAAGTGCAGGTGAGACACTGATCACAACTAGAAGGAAAGTGAGAAATATTTTCTACCAAAAGGTTTAAAGAAACAAAAACATTTCCTGTGTTTTTAAATGCAGTAATGTCCTGCTGATAATTTTTCTTTATGAAAGGAAAAAGTAAAACCCAAATAAGAAAGACCAAAGAAACAATTTGATGTTTTGTCTTTAGACGTGCAATTAACGTTGATGGAATTGCAGAGTTTTTATCAGGGGTTAACTTAAGAAAAAGCATTCCTACTGTATTTTCCTCTGGAAAGCTCTGATACCAAAATGTCAGGGACTCTTACGCACAAGCACAGAGAGTTTGGGGTATGAAATCCACCCCTAACTGTAATCTTGACTTCAGTCTACAGACCTTGAAGCGTCTCTTGCATGTTACAGTATCTAGGGAAGCCTTGTACAAGATAGTACATGCTGCATTAGAGGATATTTTGGGTGCTGAAGTGGAGCTTCTGGTAGGGGATGAAAGAGATGGAGATGTGAGATGTCCCATGTTATGAGCCATTTCCTTTCCCTGTGGTGGCACTGATCCTTGGGAGAGACTTACCTTCTCCTAGTAAAAAACTTTTCAAAGCAGGTTCCTTACCAGCTGCAGATGAAAGGACAGGAGCTGGCAGGAATATCTTGTCAGCATCAGTGCTTGTTTTAAACTTTGCACACACCTGGAGAGTCCTGGAATACAAGAGAAACCACCTCTACATCTTTGGTTACCAGAGGAGTTCCCAGAGCTAGTCTGAGGCTCTTCAAAAACTGGCATTTTACCAAGAACTCACAGACAACAGGAAAAAAGTACTTTCTCCTTTGCCTTCTTCAAATTGGAAAGAGACTCTGCAGCTTCATTTGGTTTGTGTGTGCAGAAGTGCACAATGGAGAGAGCAAGGACTGAAGAGGAGACTCATCCCAGCACTATTCAGCTTTTCATAACTATTAAACAATGATAATTTCTGAAAAGGAAATCCCTTTTATTTAAATAGCCAGCAACAAAAAGAGAAAATAATGATGTGGCCTTCCATTCCACCCTGCATTAGTACCTCTCTACTATAAAAACTGCCTTTCAAGTAGAACACCTTCTGGAGTATCTAAGTGGATAAAAGCTGGGAAAAAGACCCTGTGAGAAAAGCAAAAGAGAGAAGGAACATGGTAGTGCCTATTATACCACAGGATGTCCTTTCCTATGGATTTCACCACATGCTGTTCCTCACCCAGTGCCCACCAAAACCCAAATTCCAAGAGTTTGAAATATTACATGAGAGCAGGACTAACCAGACATCCTTTTGGAAAAGTCATCTCATGCCATGTGAACCTAAGAATGACAATGAATTGTCAGTCACATAACCTGGAAATGTCCGGATCAAGTATCTTCCAAATTACCCCAAATGCTTGTCTTTAAAATTTTCAGGAAGTTATGCTCAAGTTTGGGAGCTAAATTTGATAGGCCAGGAGGCAGAAAGCTCTCTGCCAATTTTATTTTTAAGTCCTTCTATGAAGACCCTTGAGTACTGGTATGTGTGACAATACTGGGGGCAATGACCAGAGCTACTATTAATAAAAAAACCAAAATAGTAAAATTCTAATTCCCTCAGCTGCAGATAATGAAGTATAGAAACATGAACAATCCCCAGTCAAATAAACCCCCCAGAAGGTGCTATTTACAAAATCTCATAATTTTCAACCAGTGGTGGGATTTGAGAAGCTTGACTCATGGCTTCTTAATGCTTTAGGTTAGCAAGGCTAGTTGGCAGTGCTAGTGGCTGAAGTGAGCTGTACTTCACACTGTAAAGTAAATCAAATGTCCACCTGGCAATTAGCCAGGGATCCTAAAATTAACAGCCCATTAGAAACATGTTGTTATTTACATGCACAACCTCTCTGAACCTGGGGCTGAGAACAAGGAAGAGGACAGTGTTCATCACACGTGTTTCCCCACTGGGGTCAGCTGGGTCTAGTAGGGTGGAGAGCTGCATTTCAGTGGGCAAACAGGTTTGAAATGGGTCCTACCACACTACAGCTCTCTCCTGCAAAGAACTGGATTTAGGATTAGTGAAATGTTGCTCAGTTGGCCTGAGGAGTTTCTCTGGAAATGAACCCCAAGCCTGCAGATGTTGCTGGTACAAACACATTACAATGCACTGGCAATTTTGGCCCCACATTGAGGAGGGTTTGGTATCAGCAGGATGATTTGGGAGAGCAGCAGCAGTGTGGGCCAGGGTTACATGGAGGAAAGTAACTCCAGAGCTCATTATGTCTTTTCAATGATTGAAGGGGACTTCTGCAGGATCAGACAGTTTTTTCCAGCACTGCTGATTAGAACTGGGCAAGACTTCTGTTGAAGGAATTTGGCGTCTTCAACTAACACAATTCAACTGTCGGCAAAATTCAGGAGTTTTCATTGAAAACTCAGTTTCAATGAAAATCCCAAACTAAACACTGTGATTGTGGAGCAAAAAGTATCTTTGAATTAAAAA
The DNA here is from genome assembly GCA_013399835.1 of Leptocoma aspasia. NCBI lineage: Eukaryota > Metazoa > Chordata > Aves > Passeriformes > Nectariniidae > Leptocoma > Leptocoma aspasia. Next base: position 48,272 of record VXAX01006547.1, on the reverse strand, counting down.
ATGAAACACTATTTCAGATGTTGAAATTCCCATTTATAATAGTTCTTGCTTTTGATTCTTATTGCAATCTCCTCACAAAAGAAATTCGGATAATACATACATCAAAAATAGCAGAGGAAGGGATTTTTGAATTATGTTTTTCTGCATGGAAAAGGCATTTCTAAGGCAGTCCTGTTAATACATGTGGAGACAAAGCAGTGTTAGTAACATTGCTAACATTTAGGAGACACGGATATCATTCATCTCAGGATCTTGGAGAACACTTTTTTATTCAAAGATTTTCAGATGTGGGACAGCAATCTTTGGAATATATCCATAAAAAGTAGATGAAAATTAGAGAAGGGAAGTACTGAAAAAATAATAATGAATCAAAATCCATTGGACTTCACTCTGGAGCTCAGATCAAATATTGTTCTCTTAGGAGGAGAAAAGTCATTACAGCCTGGCCAACTGTTATTTGGAAATAGAATTGTAATTGTGTATTGAGTTCTTATCTTCAGATGAGGTAATCCACAGCATGCTGATGAACGTTTATCAACCGGGCTGGTTAAGCCCCAGGGAATGACAAAGGAGAGAAAGAATGGGAAGGAGACACATTGGCTATGAAACACTCCTTGCTAGAACAAGAAACAATAGGGTGCTGCAACTGAAAAAGGAAGAGAGAGACTTCCTGGGACAAGATGCCTTGCTGAGGTACATCACTACCAGGAGATAAGGGTATTCTCCATGACAGGCTGGGGCATCAAAACCACAGCAACTCCTGCAGCAACACACAAGGTCTTTCTGAGGGTTATGTTTAAGGTCTCTAGGGTCAAGTGACGCTTGCTTTAGATCTGCAAAGTATTTGTTTCTCAGGTAAAACTGTGGAAAACAACTTTTTGCAGGAACCAAGTTCTAAGCAATTCTTGAATACCAGAGACCTGCAAAATCTTTTAAAAGAGACACCCAACTCAGCACACAGCTTCAGACTTCTCCAGGGGTTTTCCTATGGATGAATCAGCAATTTTCCAGCTTATACAAAGCTTCACACTTCAACATTTTAGTTCTTATTTTCTGGCTACTCTTAATTGACTAATTATACTCTCCGTAGTAAACAGCAAGTTTGTTTCAGTTCTGTCACTGGAGTCAAGCTCTCCATAGGAAGGGGTTCAAACTACAAACTCAGGGAATAAATGCTATTCCCACTCAAGCATGCCCAAAAGTGCCTTGGGATGGAAAGACCACAAAGAAGAACTGTAGAGGGATGTCAGAGGCAAGGCAAGAAGAGTTTCACACTCAAAGCATTTATTTTTATAAAAAAGCTTCGGCCAGTGCTGGTTAGACCTTACAGGAAGCATCACAGAGCAGACCAAGAACTGACAGCACACGTGCTGCTTTGTACTGCTGCCCATCCTTTTCAGAGGGAATTTTGTACTCTACACCCACCCCCAAATTTCAAAATCTTTGCTTTAATCCTTAACAGAATTTCTATCCAATTTCTGTAATTTCTGTGCAGCCTTCTATTTACTCAAGTAAGCACCAGGGTCCTGGTATAAAAAATAATTTCCAAGGAGGAATATGGCTATCACACGAATTAATAAAACAGGTGCAGGTGTGGAGGAGCACCCACAGCTTCATCTGCAGAGCAGTGAGCTCTTGTATTGGAATCAGGCTCTTCCCTGGTGGCATCAAACTGGGTGCAAAGCAGGCACAGTCCCATTAAACCTTCCATGATAAGACGAAAACCCTCAGCCAACCTCCTGCTGCAAATCCTGCTCTTAAGCAGAAATGAGGCTTGCTGAGAACTCACTGAAGTACCGTGAACTTCAATTCTTTGAAGAAGGTGCCTGACATAAGAGAGTTTAAAGGGGTCCGAGGTTTTATAAGCCAACTATCCTGTATTGGGGCATCCAGGCCAAAGACCTGCAACCAGTGATAATCTTATCCAGAAATAAATTCCCTCATTCCCTGAGCTGCATCCAAAGCAGCCTGAGCAACAGGCCAAGGGAGGGGATTCTGCCCCTCTGCTCTGATGAGACCCCACCTGCAGTGCTGCATCCAGCTCTGGAGTCCTCAGCACAGAAAAGACATGGAGCTGTTGGAGCGAGCCCAGACCCAGCCACCAAGATGATTAGAGAGATGGAGCACCTCTCCTTTCAGGAAAGGCTCAGAGAAGTGGGTTTGTTCCACCTGGAAAAGAGAAGGCTTAGGGGTGACCTAATCATGGCCTTCCAGTACCTGAAGGGAGCCTACAAGAAACATGGAGAGAGACTTTTTACAAGGACCTGGAGTGGCAAGACAAGGGTGAATGGCTTACAGATGAAAGAGGGTAGGTCTAGATTAGATATTAGGGGGAAACATTTCCCTGTGAGGGTGGTGAGGCTCTGGCCCAGGTTGACCAGAGAAGCTGTGGATGCCCCATCCCTGGAAGTGTTCAAGGCCAGGTTGGATGGCGCTCTGAGCAACCTGGGACAGCAGAAGGGCTTGGAACTAGATGATCTTTGAGGTGCCTTCCAACCCAAGCCATTCTTTGATTCTATGATTTCCAGCCCTATTTTTTTGTCAAACAGCAGGCTACAAAACCAACACAGCCTCTGCCAGCTGGTTGAGTAACCCCACAGAAATCTGTACACAAAGTTCTCCCAAATCCCATATATCACAACAAATAATTGATGACCCTGGTGACATTTATGACTCTGTCAATCTGACAGCTCTTTCACTGACTTAACAAACAGGAAAATAAAGAGTAATTTAGCAGAACTTGTGCTTCTTGTTTATGCAGGTCACCACTGTGACAGTCACCCAGTCACAGACAAACTCTGGCACACGAGCAGCTCTCCCTGCTGCCGAGCTGAACAGACAGTAGTGACAAAGGGAGTGACACTGGCACTCCTAGAACTTGCTGAATACCACCATCTACTGGCATAAATTGTGGAGGAAGGGAACGAAAGGAGTGGGGACAGTAGGGAAGCAAGGAGGGGGAAGTAAAAGAGGCTGAAGAAAAATAATGAGGAAGACAAAACCAAAGGCACCTATCATAAAACAAAAAGCCATCTAGATGAGTAACCAAAGAGCAAGAGACAACAGAGAAAAGGAAAAAAAAGTATGGTGGAGGCTGTTTTCCTGACAAAAAACAGCCTCCCACACAATGTGGCTGGCTCCAAGTGCTGGCCAGGAGCCTGTGGACACAGCACTGAAGCTCAGCTGCTAGGAACCAGCACAGCTCTTCTACAGTAGGTACAGGCAGGTTAGCCCATCTCAGGCAGGCTTCTCACAGCCCTCAGATCACTCTGACTGGTCCTGCGTACCACAGGCCATTACATTTCAAAATACTTCTTTATTTTATCCCAAAATCTTCTGTTTGCTTCAGATACCTAAAAGGGCACATTTGGCCTTAGGTGAATGCAACCAAGAAATCTCTGGAGCTGGTTGGAATGCGTGGTCACCTCCTTCTCACTGCAGTTCCCATCCATGCCAGTATCCCTGCAGGAGCCTTTGGCCCATGGACTCCAGTTGCTCAGGCCTGGCCTCTTGCCTTGGGCTACTCCTGGACTTGGCAGATCTGTGCCCAGCATGTCCCGACAGACCCCAGCCTCTGGACATCTCTGTGTTCAGAGCTTCTCCATAGGCAATAATGCTCACCCCACTATTGATGGGAGCTCAGCTGGAATTTGTCTCCAAGACAGAGAAGGCTCCACGTGTCATTACTATAGTGCTCAAGTCACCCACCCACTTGGAGCTGCAAGGCTGCTATCACACTGATTGCTGTATGTACACCTTCCAGGAGTGACTTTACAGTCTTCTACTCACCCAGAGCCAGGGTAATTAGAGGCAGGAATGTACTATTGCAAAAGAGATTTAATATTCACTTGAATCCTTAACATTAATTTGCTTCAGCCCTGTGCCAGCGCCCTTTCCATATTTGCTTTCAACGAATATTTTACTAAATTAATTTTCTGGCAGAAATACCAGTAGAAATGGTACATTTTAAATCAGTATTGAGGAATGCTCCTGGGAAAGAAGCTCAGTGTTCATAATTGTGCATATTCTCAACAGAAACCACACATTAAATCTGTGCGTATCCAATCCCATGCGCCAGGCTATAGTTCAAGATGCCTCCAGTCCCTGTCTGCAAAATTCCCTGTCTGATCCTGGACCATTCCAGCAATCTCTCCCTCTGCTCCTGGGGCAGCACAGCCAGGCACAAGAGTTCAGAGCTGCCAGCACAGCCAAACCCTCCCATAGTGACTGCACTGAGGCTCTTACCAGAGCCAACATGGACACAGCTACAGCTACAGGGCAAGGGTACAAACCTGTGCTTTTAATTGGGCTGGACAATTCCAGTTAAAATAATAGTGATGGCTCTCAAATTGCTCTGGTTTAATCTGAGTTATCTAGCTCCGATAACTAAAAAAACTAAAAAAATACAAATCAAGAACACATTTGCATTTCTTCTATGGAAATACCTATCAGCCTTATTTTTTTCCACCACGTTCAGGTGACAAAAACCATAGGAAAGCCTTTACCTTTTCTTCTTTCCCCTAATTATGCCACAATTTATTCCCCTTCTAGACCACAAGCAACTCTGAAAATCTACTCCTTCTCCTTAAAAAAGACCCTAAAGTATAAATCCCAAATTAAAAAATCGGTATCTCAAGTCCCTGTCTTACAGCTCCCTTTGCAAGGAAAGGGCTTAGCCACACAATCACAGATTTCATCAGTTCTCTCTGCAAATGCTGGGGTTTTCCTCCATATGGGGAAGGTTGGAATATCAAGGAAATTACATTCCACTTAAACTTTCTGTTGTTGTGACACTTTCCTCTACCTTTCTGTTTATTTTACCTCTTTCCTTGTTCAGCCTAGCAGCATATCCTTTCTTCTTTTCCCACATTTGCCTATTCCTTTTTTCCTATGTTCCCTGTCACTAATTTCTACCTCCTTGTAAAGTCAGCCTGCAGCATCCTCATAACAACATAAGAAGAGAGGGTAGAACATTACTGAGTTATTTCTTCGCAGGGATGTATCAGACCTTACCAGAAGCTGTGGCCTAATATGCTATGGCTTTTCCTTCTCCTTCACCAAATCCCATGATAGAACAAAACCTTCAGCCTGTGCCATCACACCCTCTGTATATCGTCACTACTCCTCCACCTCCACAGCAGCTTTCTGTCCTTTGCCTCACCATTGTCTCAGGTTTTCTCACCTCAGTCAGACTCCTCCTTATTTCTCTTTGTTCACCCCAGGCTGTCAGCCAAATGCCTCAAGTCTAATAGTAAAAAAAAAAAACAACAAAAAAACCCCCAAAAAACCCCCAAAAAAACAGAGAGGGAAAAAAGAGGGAATAAAACTCCCCAACTCCAAAGGTCTGCATAGGATTAAACCCTATTTGCCCAAGATGGCTTGGAGACAAGAGTAAAAGAGAACTCAGACACAGAAGGACAAGATAGTCAGACTTTCCAAGTAAGCAAGTAATGCCAGAAAACATACGGGGCTAATTTCATTCACATGGTACCAATGCAAATTACTGGTGATGGGGATCAAGACTGGGATTTTCAAAAGGGTTAAAGCTCATGTTTTTAAAAGCTCTTTACTCACTTAGGAGTCAAAGTCCCATTTTCAAGAGGAAGTTAAGAGCAAAAACCCCCTTCTGGAGTCAGTCCTAATTCTACTAGTCAGACAGGCATTCCCAGATCCTGACTTTGCCAGCCCCTCATTTTCACTGGGAAAGTCCCCAGGATCTCTCTCAATGTGGACAGGCACAGGCGATGCCTTGGCAGAGTGACCACCCACTGAGTTGGGTGACAAAAGGGACACATGGCAGCCTCTCCAGATCCTGTGCTTAGAGCTGCCCCCTGTGACAGGGCTCAGAGGTACTGGGCAGCTGTCCCTTGAACTCCTCATCCCAACTCCATCATCAGCTGAACGCAGAGCATGATTTAACCAAGGGCATTCCCATAGCCAGAGGTAAACACCTACCTGGTTCTGGCCATGAAGGTGGTGTGGGAAAGCCCTGTCCTTCCCTCTCCCTGTGCATGTGCTGGGCTGGGCATGCCCAAGAGAACTCCAGAACTCTGTATGTACTCTTCCATAAATGCCAACATCTCTCTCACCAAAATCAGTGGCACTTGCTCTCTCCCAAGGTCATTTAGGGTACAAATTTCAGCAATGTGTTAGGGCCAGAAGTTTACAGATACTGACTTCTCCAAACTGCACTCACATAAAATGTTCTTTGGTGAATTAGGAGCACAGGCTGTCCATTTTCAATTGAATTTGCACCTTTGAGCTCTAGAGGTGCTTTTAAAAAATCCCAGTCTTGTAAACACAGTCAGCAATGAGCACCAAAAGACTAGTTTTGAAATAGTTCACCATCCCCACTTGAGGACACATTCTCGTATGCACCCCAGTCCCTGGCTGGTACATCAATGGAATGCCCAGATGTTCAAATATGCCAAGGACACCCAACCACTCTTCACCACCCAGTATTCTCACCAGGGAGGGCAGAACTCAGCACTGCTTTTCTCAAGTGAGCTTGGTGTTGAGAGCTTTGAAAGCCAGGCCCTACTATTTACTACTGCTCTGAACAGCTCCAGTCTTTTAATATTTGCTGGCAGAAACTGTACCTTTGTCTCCTAGGCAGCCTCATCTTCCTTTCAGACATAATTTCTGACTTCAGTAGCAATAAAGGTAGATTAACCAGCTATTTTGAAAATCCCACCATCTATACCATGTCACAGCAACTCAACACCAATTAAATTTTGGGTCTTGAATCTTTTCAACAAACTGGCAGTTAATGATCTATCGGCAAAGACTGTTTGACAAGCATAGCTGAAATGTAAAGCCATATGTGAAAGTTACCATCTTTTCACACACAACTTGTGAAGAGAAAGAGGAAAATATGAATCAAATTAGCTATCATTATAAATAGTGGTCTGGAAATGAATCGCAGATGTTTTGATGGAGAATGGGTTTTTTCGTAACACAATTCTTCTGAAAAGTGCCCATTCTGCATGAAAAGGATCCTTTTTTTCCCTGAAGAAACTGATTGTTCAAAATATTTAAGTACTCCAGCCATGCACAAAGACGTTTTTGCATGCCTTTGCAATGTTCCATGGGAGTTGGATTTTGTTCTTTGGTGTTCATCTAAGCCAAACTCCTTAAGTGAATTACATTGCAAATGTCATATATCTATCATCTTTAAGGGAGGAGACCACAGAGGATCAGTCCAAATAGAAGCCAGGTTTAAAGAAGCTGAAAGAAAGAAGTTTAAAGCCAGGTCCTATGGCAGCTTTTCCAAACAGAAATATTCTGGTCTTTCACCATCTATTTTCTAGTTATTAATCTTTTATTTTTTTCTTCACTATGGTTACAGTTCTTTTCCTCACTCTGTGTTTATGCTCGACATGCATCAGTAAGAGCCACGTGATAAGCAGAAGAGCAATTGCATAAAGGTCACTATATCAGGTACCCTTGGCCAGCAGCACTTGGAGTCATGTCCATCTCTGGGGCATAACTAAATGCAAACTAAAAGAAAAAATGCTTGAAGTTTAATTGAACATGTACTCAGTGTGGCCATCTATTTAAGAAAAAGTAATTAGTATTTGTGGGGGATGTTGGCAACATGAAATTAAGACAACAAGGTGATAACCTTCACAGGATTGGGCAGAAGGAATTATTTATAGCCAGTGGAATATGAAGGTACTGTAAGAAGGGTAGGAAACTCAATTGTACCATAAAACCTTTGACGTTGAATGCTTACAGATTTCAGTTCCCAGGCATGACAGTGGAAAGTGTGGGGGTTTTTCAGTACAAAACCACTTTGATGACTGAGCTGGGAAAGTTCCACAAGATAAGTGACCAGACTGGGCCAGTGCATTTGCATGTCTCATTTTTGGAGGACGCAAAGGAGGACTCTGAACCCCAGGCAACAGTAAAACAACAGCAAAGCACAGGCTTGTCCAGATTCCCTTGCTGACCTGTGGAAGAAGATACCTGCTCTCCTTTGATGCACTGTGTGGGCTAGAGCATTAAAAATCCTGATCCCTTCAAAAGAAGAACACAGTCTGTGCAGCCTCTCCAAAGGGAGAACCAGAACAGTGCATAATGTGGCATGATTCCTTCCAAAGATTTCTTAATCAAGTAAAACGGAAAAGTGGTAAAGCCCAGAATAGAGCTTGGCTTAATATGTTTTAATAAGAAACAAAGTAGGCCCTGTTTTGTATTGTATTGTTCAGGCTTGCCTTTAGGCACATGTGGAAAAATGTTTACTAAATAACTCAAATGCTTAGGAGTGAGATGCATTTTACTTCAAACTGAATTTTCTGCAAGCGTGCACATGCCAAAAGGGAAGCAAAAGGTCATCAAATGATTGCAGGTACCAATCTGTCAGTGCTGTTCTGCAGGCACAAACCCCTCCATTGCACCAAGAATGAGTCACATAAAAACCCAAAGCAAACTGATTCCCCTCACAAACAAACAAACAAACAAACAAACAAACAAACAAACAAACAAAAACCTAACACAAACAAAAATAAAACTAACAAAAATTAAAAACCCAAACAAACACAAAAACAGGAAAAAAAAATTTTAAAAAAATGAACAACCAACAAAAACAATAACAACAACAAAAACCAACAAAAACCAAACCTGAAATGAAAAAAGTGTCCCAGCAGCCATGCATTGGATGATTGTCTCTTTAACAGTAGGGCCATGATCCAAGCTCAGCCCTCACTCTGCCAGGGGAGTAAAGGCATTTGAGTAGTGCGTGACCAGAAGAACCAGATGAAGAATAGCTCCCTCTGGCCTAGATTAATTTTCTTGATATACTTCAAGCAACACCTTCAGCACACTCAGCCCTTAAGCGAGTCCCAAAACCAAATGAAAAATAGGACTCAAATGCCCTCCCATCTCCTGCCCCATCCTCAACAAATCAATTGTAATTTTTGCAGCTGGCATAATTGATTTTTCTTTAAAAAAAATTTAAAAGCCCCAACATCCAAACTGACTCATTATTCCAAGAAGATTTTAACTTCAAGTAAATGTCTCATTCTTTTGAAAAAACACCTCTCAAAAAAAAAAATCTGATCTCCTTTGCATAGGACTCTACATCTTGCCAATCAGACTGAAATACCTGCATCTCTAAGTCACTTTAAAAAATAAAAGGAAAGTGCCTTTTTAAATATTGTTCTTGCACATCAGATCCCCCACCATAATGACACGGTTGGCGTTTGAAACTAATGCCAGGCGGACCTTGGGCAGGGCTGAAAACACCTATAAGGTACAACACGTACCTGCCAACTGCACCATTTCCAGCTAGAGTCTACAGCCTTTTTAAGTTATCTGCTGCCTTAGTCATGCTTAGTCTGCTTGTACTTTCCCATTTTCCTACCAGCCACAGCGAAATCTCAAAGGCTGTGTTAAAAAAGGTGGTATACTCAACCTTTGAACCACATGTTGCTGAACAACTCACTGCTATTTTAAGTAGAATGATCAAGCATACTATTTCCTGAGATAAACACAGCATGCTGAAGTGACATAGTTCAAAATCTTCTGTTGTTTGGAATAATCTCTTTCTGAGAAGAAAGCAGTGATCCAAATCCCTGCTAGTAATGAGCAGGAATGTAGCCTGAGTATTATCAGTGATCCTGCAGTTACCATCCTAAGATGTCTGTAACTACTGCCAAAAACAACACCACTTACCCATTCACAGAGTATTCCCAACAACTGCAAGTTTGTTCCTGACTTCAATATCCCTTTTAGTCTGAAAAGAAATTACCACACTGATTTATTCTATAGATCTAGTGCTTCCTGTGGGTAATCAAAGTCTTCATAAGCATCTGCAGCTTCAATTGCTTAATTTCTACTGCTCTGGAGAACACACATGTGTGTAAAGGAGCCAGCTGGATTCTGCTGGTTGTTTGTGCATCCTCACCCAGAATCATTCCCATCAGTTACAGCTAAAGTGATTTATACTGTGGTGGGCCCTAGGGGGACTAGGCAGGACCAGGGCACTGTACCCCTGCCTGCAGAGCTCAGTCTGTATGCACAAGGAGCAGCAGATGCAGCAAGGCAAGGGACTCATGAAACATCTGGTAGCAGCGAGCCCAAAGATCTTCTCATGAGGGAGTTTTGTGAGTTTTGTCAGCTTCAAACAGCCTCTTCCCCAGGATAATGTGGGTGGCAAGTTGAAAACCACTGTTCTAGATCCTAGGATTTCTCCTTTAGTGGAAATCATTGCTAACCACGCTGACTCTTGGGGAATACTGCAGGAGAACACTCAAAGTCAGATTAGTGGCTACTGGCAGAGCAAGGACATCCAGCCAACGAGCAGCTCATGTCGGACTCCCCCTGCTAGCCAGGACCAGACAACCTGATGGCTCAGCCCTTTGGAAGATGCAAAGCAGAAGGACTCATTTTGCATATGTGATTTGTACAGCCAGGACACTCTTGCACAATAAAGCTGCCCTCATTCATGTGGACTAGATTCAAATAAAGATGTCAGCGAGAGCCACTCCACTTCTTCAGAGGATTTGAATTAAAAGAACAATTTAGAAAGATCAGTTGCTTTTCTCCAGTCACAAGACCACGTAATGTCTTTTAAGGCCACTTCCCTTAATTCTGTTTAAAGGCTGCTACCTTTGCTGAGCTAACAGGAGCTGTGCACTCAGCAGCTTTTCTGTATGTGACACTCTCCCTAAATCAAATGGGAAGGCATTTGCATATGAGCTGCCGGGAGGCAGCATTTGTCATCCTCATTTTCTGTCTCTTGACATGAAGAAAAATGAATTTATCAGCAAACTAGAGAAAACAGCCTTTTGTATATTTTTGTACAAAACAATTCAAATACAGAAGAAAGAGGAGGTGCTTTTTCACAATCTAGAGGCAGAATTAATGTCCTCTGGATACAATGACATCTGAGGGAGACTAACGGCTCCTCAGTGTTTAAAATGGGACTCTGGTAGCTGCTTATGACTTCTAATGCTCAGGCTTGCAATCAAAGACATCACTGATCTCCAACAGTAAAAATCCCTCTGTTTTTCATTTAAGTCTCTACGGAAGGTTTTTCCCACCTATTGACTTGATGAAATGAGATGGATTTTTCTCAAATATGAGATACCTTTGTATTTCCAGGAGCCCAGACTCAAGTTGCTGCTGAAGATGGGAGTTTAGGATATATCCTCACCACCTCTGGTAAGCAGGACCTGACTTAGTTGGGTCTAGACATGAGCAGTCACAGTACAAAGCAAGGGTATCCTAATGATCCTGCATCACCCCACAGCTCTCATGCAGGGAGTCTCTGGGGAATTGGCCTTTCTTTTAGATGAAGCGCTGTAAAAAGACAGAGAAGGACAAGCCAGGCTGGAATGACTTAACTTCCATCCAAAGTGTGACTATCCCAAATCAACCCAAAGCCCATATTCTAATCTTGCTCCCAAGTCTGCTGCTGTCATCTGTGTTGATGAAAGTTCCAAGCTCACTGCAGAGTTTTGCATGGGACACAGAAAATATAAAGTACAAGTACTAAATGCCCAGCCTGACTGTGTGCTGAAGGCACAAGCTGCAGATGAAAGGTGCCATGATAAAAGAGAGTTTGAACATTGCAGAGCTTGCAAAGTGACACTTGAGTTTTTCAGAAAGTTAAATCTCACAAAAGCCTATCAGCTTCCCAACAGCAACATTGCTGAGAGTGCAGCTGCAAACGTCCTACAAGAAATCAGCTGTGGATCTCCACAAAAAGGAAACTCCAAAAAGCTTCTCAGATCTCTCTTCAACTTCTAATCAACTATAAAGAACAACAAAATTACAGAAGCAGGAAACCATGCTTCCTACTCTTTCATGACAATCCTTTGAAACTCCTCCACTAAAGCAAAGATTTAAATACTTTCCAAGTCATAAAATAATCTTGCTTGTTTTCATCAGTGTGCCAGTTTCAGACACTTGGAAAACTCTCCTCTCACCTCAAGCAAATAATACCCACATGCAGCTACTGAGTTTCATTAGCTTTGTTTGCCACAGGAAGCCCTCCTAGCACTGCCCAGATGGGTAGAAAAGGAAGGGCACCTCAGGACAGCCGAGTCAATGAGTGAAACAGGAGTTGGGACATGCAAATGTGGGGTTTGATTCTGTCTCAAGGTACCTGAGTAATCCTGAACAGGTCATGGAGAACCTTGCTCTACCTTAACTCTCCAGCTAAAAACACAGTGGTAATTCTCTGCCTCAGAGGAATACCACAGTGCTGCAATCATGAAGGCTCAGCTACTGTGGGGCTGCAGCACTCATAAATACTTAAAGAGAATGAAATCAGAAGGGAGCAAACGACAGGGGGTTTTAATCCACTTCAAATTTATCTTTTCCACTATGAGTACAAGTATGGAATTGGTAAAACCAAGTAATCTGATCTTACTGCAGTGATGCCACAACAGCCAATGCTAACCATAACGTTAAGGCAGCCGAGTGTAGAAATGTGTTTCTTTTTGGCACTGTCTGTTCTGCTGGTTGTCACACACCCCCAGGAGTTGAATGAATCAAGATATGGGTAAAAAGCCCATCATCGTGGCAACACCCAGTTTGCCTGCTACTTTCATGAACTCGTCAGCTAAGCCCCAGGTTTTCCAACTCTCCAAGGTGTGGAAACAATGTTTGCAGATGCTTCATCTTTGCTCACACTGAAGTTGGAACTTGACACCTGGTGGTATAAGTAATAGGGGGTCCAGAAAGATCTGAAATGAAGCCTGATACTCACATGTATGTCAGTAGCACTGATTACATGGCACACCCCATCCTGTAATGGATCCTGGAAAGAGTCACACCTTCCATTCCTCACATTGAAAGCAGCAGCAAAGCCTCCAACACAGTCCAGATGTTTTGGAAAGCCAATTGCAGGTGTGGACGGTTACCTTGTGTCACATCCTCAGGTGATGTGAACTAATGATGAACTTCCAGGACGTTATAGCCTTGAGCTCTTGGAAGATGGCAGCGTTCAATAAAGTGATACACAAGACTTCCAATGGTTAAACTGAGATCTAATAGCAACACTGTATGTGTGTTTTTAAGGACATTAAAATATTCCACAACTTAAGGAGCCCTATTTGGATGACTCCAGCTTCTGCATTTCCCTTGACTGACTGACTCTTCCGAGCAAAATCTCTTTAGGAGTGCTCAGACAACTCCAGGAAGAGCAAATTCATTAGCCTGATGTTCTATACAGTGCTTTCGTGGCAGTCCAGCATGGCAAGATCCTGCCACTTCAGCAGCAGGTACTCAATGCTGAGTACTCACGTAGGTCTGCTTAGCACTTACTAAATACATATTATTTTGCAGAAAGCATAAAACTAATAAACATAATGGATGTTTGGGGTGAGACATGCTGTGACTGCTTTTCCACCCAATGCCATATGTGCAGAGCTTTTCTTTTTGGCAGTACAATACCCAGCATTTCAAGCCCACAGAGACCCAAAGTTTATTGTCTGCCAGATGGGCTGTGAAATGTATAGTGTTCATAATGGGATTATGCAAGTTGTGCATTGTTTGAAAAATAATCTGAGCATTATCCTTTGTACCCTTTTAATGGGTTTCCCTTTTATACAAATTAGGAAATACAATTTTTCTTTTTAAATGCTTGCTGTAGATATCTGCTTTCAGCTTTACAAATGACATCTTATTCAGGCACATACTTCAACAGTATGAAGGAAAACCAAGATTTTTTTTTTGCATAAGTGAAAGTACAAAGAACATACTATTGTATGGAACTATACATATTCACTCTGATGGCATAACTGTATTCCTCAGGGTCCCAGAAATAATGAACAATATATAATGACACAGTTGCTATGATTCATAGCTGTTAGCTCCAGTAGAAGAAACAACTACTTTCGGATATATTCTTGCAGTTCCTGAAGCCAATAAAATTGTGCTTAAATGATTACCTGAACTACAAATTGTGCAGTTCACCTAAACTTCACATGGTGATTTTCTTGTAGTCATTGACACTCCCAAGGATTTCACAGAGTTTAAATACAGACATCTTCAAAATTAGGTGACTCCTCATCATCAGATTTTCATATTCCTCTAATCAACCATTCTGCCCATCACCAAAAAACCATGGCCTCGCCAATAAAACTATGTGCCTTTAAAAGCAAGACTTGGCACGACCAGTGCTGTTCCTTGAGCTCTATACACCGATGTCTCCCATCTATAAAAGCTCTGCCTGTTTTACACTCATCCCTTGCTCACCCTCTCCTCTGAATCCTGATAGCAAGAGCCTTTGAAATCCACTCACACTTCATCCAGCAGTGAACATGGACCATGCTCTGGGATATGTCCTCAGTACCACCAGTGTCAGGCAGGGCAGGTCTGCATCTTACACCACACTTCCAGATTTCTTGTGGGATCAAATGGTTTATTTGATTAAGCTCTGGGGCTGGTTTGAACTCAGGAAATTTAGTGTTATTTGGGAGTCAGGGCTTGGGAGAACTTCCAGAGCTCACCAAAGAAAAGATTCAAAGTTCTGTTGATTACCATTGGGTTTGGATCAAGCGCTCAGGAACCATTTCTCTTCTTACCAGCACTGCAGAAATTACCTGGTGCTCTTGAGACAAAGTCCCAGATCCAAGCTCTGTCTGCTGCAAGGCACCACCAGGAACACATATAATGTACCATATCCATATGAAAAGGCCCTCAAGCTCTGACCTTCAAGGCATGCCAGAAGCCAAGGCCACTGGTGGCACCTTCCATCTAGACAGTCTGCTACACTAGTCTTTTATAAACTACAGCTTGAACTAATCTTATTAGCACTAATGCAGCACCAGCCTAAGGGCCAAAATGTTGAAATGTCCCTTTTGCATACAAAACCAATGTGACACTCCCAAGTAAGCATGACTGAGCTTTGAAATGGTGCAGAACAGATATTTTTACCACTCTCTCAGAATCTTCCCCTCCTGCTCCCCCTGCCGTGGGGAATCAGGGATGGGATTCACCCACAGGTGGCAGTGCTTCAGTGGCAAACACAGTCATGCCACAATCACACTGGGATCCTGCAGAGCCAAACTGGCTGCAAAAGAACATAGGTACAAATGGCCTGGTGTTCATACGGTTCCATAGCCAACGCAGCTGTAAAATGAGTGAAGAAAAGAGATTGAGTTTCTCTGGGTTAAAGATATTACAAGGGAGAACAAGAATGAATAGTGGCCTGTAGCCACTTCGAACAAAGTAAAATGTGGAATATTACCTGATTTAAAATCATGAAATTGAAGAGAACTAACTGATAGACATTTTTCAGTTCCCCTCCAACTACGAGGAACGAAAGGATTTGATAAGCTATGGAAACTCACTTAGAAAAACCACAGCATTAATTCTTCTGATAAGGAAGCAGTTATTTTTCTTGAAAGAGTTCATTGTTCATAAGTAATTTAAGGACAAATTCCAATTCAGGAAAACACATTTCATATCAAAATTTAATACAACATCCAAGAGTGACAGGAAATTCAGGGCAGCAGGATTAATTTTTTTTAAGTCCAATTCTTGAGGTCTATTTTTAATATTGATTCATAAAACTGTTGCTTTAGTCAAACATTTTTGAAGCTGTGATTTGCTAGTGGTTTGGCTCCTTTGGGGTGGGGGAGAGCTTGAAAACATTCTTGGCTTGGCCGGAAGGTATGAACTTGTTCTTGCTTTTGACCTCCTCTGTGCTGCATGAATTCAAATATTGGTGCTGCAGTAGAAAACTGAAGCGAAAATGTGAAAAAACATTTGAGCAAGACTTTGCTGTGTTAGTTGTTGCGTAACGGCATCAAGTATTTTGTGTTGGCAATAATCTGAACATCTCCATCTTTTTCCCTCTCCAACATTCCTCAAATAGTGCTCAGGACTTTTTAAGACATTGACTTTGTGTCTTTTTATTTCATTCTGAGTAAGTTTTAAACCATCTGGTAGTTTCCAGGTTTTCTCTACATTCATTTAAAACTGGAAAGTTAAATTCTCCTGTAAGTCCTGGAGTTCATGTGTTAAGAAAGTCTGTAACAACTGATAAAACATGAAAAAAGAAATGCATGCCTGGTTTATTCTGTTATAATCTGAACACTGAGGAACCAGTGTTTGTGTCCCAGGCAGTGGGAGGCAGCTGACTGAGGGAACCTGGAACATGGCAGAACCACAGTCTTGGCTGCAGAGCAGGACTGGCACAGCAGGAGAAGGAAACTCCCCGTGCATAAAGCACCTCGCTTACACACACGCCCCAAGACAGGGCTGTCACCAGCTCAGGTTCTTCCCCTTGCACTGCAGGTTGGCAGGACCCTCTTGCAGCTACATAATCAATCCCTTCTTTTCCTGCTGGCTTCATGATGACTGTGTTTCTCCCTGACCACCCCTTCACTTTCTCATTTTGTCTCTCCATTTTCTACCATTCCTTTAGTAAAGGTTAAGCCAATTTAAAGCTTTCAGCAGACAGTATTCAGTCACCCAGGAGCCTCATGGTTCCTTTTTGCCCTCAGAATGGGCATAGAAAAGGCAACAGCAAAGGAAGTTTTCCACACACTGTCCCACTCGGGACAGTATCTTGACCTGCAGGTCTTCTCCCATAAGGACATGAGGGTACTTCATTATCCTGTAGCACCTTTAGGTTGCCCAGTGAGAGCTACAGCATCAAACAAGGGTGGGGCTGTCAAATGCTGCCAGTTGGGATGAGATCATCTGGCCAAGGACACAGCCCAGAGACCGTTTGCTTTTACCTGGGCTTGAAAGGCCACTTCGCTTCCAGCCACCAACCAAAACCTACTTGATTCACACAAATTACCTGCTGATGAGGCACTTTATATTTTATTATTGAACCTCTGACCCACCCATTGTCCAGACCCTAATTTTCCCCTCAAGAGTCCAACTGGATGCCCTAAATAAGTCAAAGCACAATGCCTAGAAGTCACATGGTGCTGGCTTTCCACTGCTCTGAAAGGCAAATCCTGCACTCCTATAAATATTTCTGAGCTCCATGTCAATAAACAGGCCCATCATGGAAGTGTAAAAATAACTGAACCATGCTCCAAGACCTTTCACATTGCTGGAGAAGTCCAAAGAGTCTGCAGTGTAAATAAGAATCAGGTTGGTAATTTCTATGCATGCTCTTGTTTTCAATTACATTTAGATTTATTTCAGTTAAAAATGAAGCTTGAACTGATGCCAGATTTCTTTTTTTTTTAATCTCAACACATTCCAGATTAGCTGTGAACAACAGTTATTCTTTTCCATTTTCAGCCTACCACTTTTAAAAGGACACAGAAGAATAGCTCAGATTTAGGAGCTGCTCCAGTGGAGAGGACCTGATCTCTTGCCATGACCACAGGTGCTTCTGTATTGAAGCATTAATCAACCCAAGTCCCATCTGACCACTTTATTCTGTCGGTATGGCAGGCAGGCAGCTGTGGGCTTTCTTCAGAAGCTCATGAGGTCACTTATCTCTTTAAAGCAGAAATAATGATTCTCCAGCAAAGAGTGAGAGCTGGCAGCTCTGATGTTGAGATGATGTAATTGTACACAGTGGTGATGTGAGATTTTTCTTGGTTCCTAGAAGCCAGTACTGCAGAGGCAATCATACTAACAGTATTTGCTAAAATTTTTGGACAAGAAAGGAGACCGAGTTTTTGCACTAACCAGCAGTGATCATAAGAGAGTGAAAGGTCAGGAATTGGCTGTCAGAATTGGAGAGAGTCAGGGCCAAGCTCTGGTGCTGAAATGCAAGGTAGTTAGCAGTGCAAAGAGCTGGCTGCTCCCCTGCACTAACACACACATCTTTACATCCTGAGCACCCTGGGCTACCTCCCTGTCCACGGCTCCTCTGCTAACAGCTGCTGAGCCTTGCCATGGGTAAAATGAGGGGATGGAATTATTTGCTATTAGCAGGCTCCCCCAGAGTAAATACATGGCACTGTGTACCTTGGCAAAATGGGGTGGACACTTGACACTGAATCAGCTTTCTTAGGTTTATTGGTGTGGGTGAATTTACTGAAAAATAACTATTTTAAAACAGAGACATGTTTCTTTTTTTCTACAGCTAAAGAGAGGAGCCTGGAAGGACTAGGCAGGTTGAACAACTGGGTAATGAAAATACCTGGTCACCTTAACTCTGGGAGATTTCAGAAGCTGAGCATCTTGTAGTACCCCAGTCCTTTACCTCCTGGGTTTGAAACACTAGAGTGGTATTTAACAGAAACAGGTAATGCCTGTAAGAAAATGCTGGGCCACAGTTGTCTGACCAAATTTCACAATGTGGCCCATTCCAATAGAGCCCCTGATAACTGCTGCACAGATGCTGCTATTTATAACTGGGAATAGAGGCACTCTCAGCTCCACTAAACTTCCCAGTCTGCTCTGCTGCTGCAGTTTGATTTTATAGAAATGGCCACACCATCCTAAAGAACTGAAGGTTAAAAAAAAGAGTAAACAGAGGCCTCTTTGCTAACCCTTAATGAAGTAAAGAGGAAATTGGGGTATCTTCTGCAATGGTGGTCACTCTGAGTGGCAAATAAAACTTCTTATGCTCTGCCACTGGATTTTGTGCTGTAACAGTTTGTGAGGCAGAGCATCATGTTGGTATAAATAATTCTTGTCTCTCCAAACTCCTCCTAGATCCACACAGACTGAAAGTTGTGCCTTATGTCATCCAAGAGGTAAAAACCCCCAACTGAAGACTGGGGTGTGACCTAGAAGTCAGATTTCACATTACAGGGAACAAATAAACATGGGGAGGGGAGGAAATTTGCAACATTTTTTTACTACGAATTAGGAAGAACTGGACTCAGAAATTTTTTGTTTTAAATCTGAGAGATTGTTTGCAAATGATGGCAAAAATACTCTTACTTGTTTCATATTTGCTTTGAATTGCTCTTAGATTTTGTGTGATTTTCTTTTCCCTGAGATTAAAGTTAGCTTACTGATTGCTAGACTTATCTCTAATTACTGTAGAAGTATTGGAACACAGATAATATAATTCCTGGGAGGAAAAGGAAACTTAAAAACTTTTGGCTTTGGTTTACTTCTATTAATATGGATGATTGTCATTTCTGTTATAGGGGGTCTGTTGAAGATCCTTTTTATTTCCTTTCAGTTANATTCCCTGCCTGTGTTTCAGTGTTGGACTATATAACGATTCAATACTTGTAGTGTAAAAAAAAGAAGCATAATCTTTGCATAATCCTGATTATTTTAGTCTAATTGGTCTAAACAATTTTACCATTAATAGAGGTACTTATCCCAAAAATTTAGCAAAATCAGTGAATGTGCCAAGCGAATCAGCTAATAAGATACAACAATGTTTAGGAGAGAAAGATCAGCTGCTCAGAGTTGAGAACCTCTGCTCTAGCAACTGATTCCCAATTCCCACTGCAGTCTGTCATGTAGATGGGGCATGGCAGCACCTCTCCCTTCAGAAGAGGAAAATTCAGAGTTCACATAGCTGTTCTCTTAAGCTTACTACAGGAAGAGAACTGGGAAAACCCAATCCAATCTAATACGTAGATATTCCATATTAGAGCTCAGGACACTGCTGCCCCCCACAAACAGGCAGAAGAGTTACGTGGGTTATCAACCGCTGTATTTTCCTACTGAATCATAATTAGAGATTCTCCTTTACTGGTGCTGCTCAGTAACTCTGTGATGAATCTGACTGACTGTGCAGACACAGCATTCACCAGACCTCAGAGTGTTGTGTCTAAAAGGGAAGCACCATTTCACATCCATTTCTTTTATCAAAAGGCCACTAAAACACCTTATTTCCCATAGGCTCCTGTCTCCCAATGCCCATGGAAGGAGGCATTTTGCAAAAGGCCAGGCTGGGCACTTCTTCTGCCCAGCTCCCAGGGCACTCTCACGGAGCTAATGCTCCCAACCAGAGGCTGTGGGCACTCAAGTCTTTTTCTGGACTCAAGTTGCTTGAGAAAATATTCCATTACTTCCCAAGCTAAATCAAGTGAACGAACACAACCCACAGTCACTTTTCTCCAGCTTCTCTGCCCATCACAGAGGCTCCTGAGCTGGCAGAGGCCACTGTCATTGCACTGAGGTCAATGGAATGATGCCCATTTATATCAGCTGATGATTTAAACCTCTAGATGTCCTCTCTGGCACACATTTCTTTTCCACCAAGCCTGGATGCAAAGCAGAGCTTAGAACAGAGGTGGAAACACTCACAGCTGGTTTAAACTCACACTTCCTCCCTTGCAGCTGCATCACAACAGCAGGAATTTTGCAGAAATCCCTTCAGTGTAGACATGTGTCTCAAGGGAAGGAGGAAAACCCAGCATGTCCATGGTAAATAGATACCAGCACACAGCCACAGCACAGCTGGCATCAAGTTGAGGTTCTGACTAACCCCCAGCTTTTCCAGCTTTACTTTTGTGCACAAGTGAGCACTAGAACAGCTACATGGAAGATTCAGGGTGCAGAAATGGGGAACAGACTATGTGAGGGGCCCTTCCTTGCACAGAGAAGTTACTTTATGGGAGACTCACAAGCATTGTTGGCTGAGGTAGCTGTGTACTGCTGGAGCACGTTTGGGGAGGGACTCCAACTTGACTTCTGCAATGATTATCTTATGCTCTCAAGCATGAAATTTTATTACCCTTATCTTGGCAAGCATGACATTACTTATTGGCCACAACCTGACTGCAGAGAGGGAGGACTGGCTTGCTACCATTCCCCACTGGGTGGCTGCTAAGCAACTGTCCCAAAAGTTGGAGGGAAAGGAGAGAATGTCAATGAGATCATTCCTCAGCCCATCTCCTTCCAGCTAAAGCCTGGGGAGCACAGTCTGAAAGGAAATAATGACCCAGGGGACCCAAGTGACCACACATCTCCTGCATTTGGAAATCATAGTCACCTGGCTGGTAAACAACAGAGAGAGATGTTCACAACAAAAGGAGCCATGCAAAGAATTCTGAGTTCCCATTTCTGGGAGGCTGAAGTCTATAACAAACTGGAAAGTGCATCCTAGCCTTCTGCTTAATTAATGCTGCTTCAGACAGGTTTTGTATGTGGAGCAGTAGTGACATAAAGTGGCCTGGTGGGTAGAAGGTGGAAGCATTTCCAAGAGACCAGGCAGTGTCATAGAATCACAGAATGGTCTGGGTTGGAAGGAGATGTCAAAGATCATCTTGTTCCAAGACCCCTGCCATGGGCAGGGACACTTCCCACCAGACCAGCCTGGCCTTGAACACCTCCAGGGATGTGGCAGCCACACCTTCTCTGGTTCCAGTGCCTCCTCACCCTCAGAGGGAAGATTTTTTTCCTAATATCCATCTAAACCTATTCTCTTGAATCCATGCCCTCTTGTCCTGCCACTCAGGGCCCTTCTAAATAGTCTTGCCCTTGGTGAAGGAAAACATAAAGGATCATTCAACTGTCTGGTCTTCCTGACAGAATCATCCGATCACTTTAAATTGTCTGCAAATATTGATCAATAGCTCAGTACCAGATGACACAATGAAATGTCAGCACAGACAAACCAATTTTTCACCAGAGTCCTTTGCCGCCTATTGCATTTCCATATGCTTATTGTTTGTGGGGGTCTTATTCCAGTTCTTACAGGAATAGATGTGCCCCCAGGCACCACACAGTGACAGAAGTTAGGGTTTCTTCAGGATTATTTGACACACATTTTTTTTATTAATGTCATAAACATTACATGTAATTACAGGGAAAGACATGTACATTACAAAATATAAATTAAGGTTTGTTTTATAGATTAAAAGCAAATCAATATTTAGCAACAACATTCTCGAATATATTTTCTGTAATTACAATATGACACTGATTAGTATTTTAGGCTGGAATTATGGGTCTTGGATTTATTATCCAGTAAACTGACAGGGAAATGCCTGCCCTATGAAACTACAGTTCTCTGGGTGAAAAAATAAAAGATCACAGCTGAGCCCTTGCTGCCTTCCAGAGCATCACTTGTGTGTTAACAGCATCAACAGGGCTCCCTGGTGATACTGTCAATGGTCAGAACTATATAATAGCTGGAAATTTCAAAGATTTGGAGAAGGTGATTTCAGAAAAAAAAAAAATTAATATTTTTTATTATTGCCATCTTGGTTTAGTACTTTAAAAATTTGTACTATATTATATATTTAGCTTTTGGTAGTACTCAGTGCAACAGTGAGCATACAGAAAAGGCAGCAAATCTTACTTATATCAAGGAATCAGAAATTAATTTCAGCTAATCAAAAGTACGCAAGCTATAGATGCACATTAAAGTTCTCCCTGTTAGCATCTGGCTACCTCTAGATTTAGAAAATAAAGAAAAATGTCAGAAATAGAAATCAACAATTAATAAACTTATAATTGCAACAATCAGAAGAGGAATGTAAAGAGAATCACTGAGAGTAGCTGCTTTTCAAAGAATTTTGAGGGGTTTTCTTCTCCTGAAATTTTAAATTTCCAAAATGGTAGCGGATAAAACAGAACACAGAAACACAAACAACACTTTTTAGAATTTTTGTTTTCCTTATTTTCTTTTTTTTTCTTTTCCTGGAGAAGAAAGTCTCTGTTTCTTTGCTACACAAAGACTCTTTCATTGCTTGGACCCTGAAGTGTTAAGCTAGTTGGTTACTCTGCTACCTATTCACACTGTCAAGAACACCCAAAAATAACTCCAATGTAAACAGGTTCCATAGATATTCAAGGTTGGACTTGCTATATGTGTAGGAGAGAGCCAGAGCCTTGAGGTGGATCTGCCTCCACCTTCTCTTCTGAGCAGCTCTCCAAGACTCAAAAAGTCAAGTTTGACTTCAACTAATGGAAAAATTATTATGTCACAGCAAAAGGGAAAAATCCACACGGCACCACATCTCACTAACCCAAACCCCATCCATTCTTTCCTGTTTCCTCAGCAGAATATCCAAAAGACCTTGTTCTACATTGCAACAAGCCTAACTCCAAAGGGTTTGGACAGCAGAAAATAATGACACAGGTTTAAGAAGGTAAAAAATCCTTCCTGCTCTTTGATTAACTGGGCTTCTTGATGGAGTTAAGTGCAAACAGCTGCCTGGACTTCAACTGAAAAGCCTAAATCTAAACACTCCGTGTTTACATAACCCAAACTTCTAATCAGGCAGCTGGATAATCCACCCATTTAAAGTATCCCTAAGAGTTTCAGGGAAATGTGATTTTCTTACAGCTAAGCCAATCAACAACCACTTTAAAAAACTCCAGCTACCAAGTTACTACTTTGGAACAGAAGTCTCAGCGGGATGGGGTCATGACCCCACAGTGAATCACAAAGCAATTTTGGTGGGATCCTTCCCCTTTCTTTTTCTTTTTTCTTTCACTATTTTTCCTCTTTTTTTTTTTCTTTTTCTTTGAGAAGTACAAATCTGAATCTCTAATTTCCTCTGTATTCAGATGCTGCAAGGTAATAAATGAGAGGAGGAGAAAAGCATACAGCAGTGCTTACACACATGCTGGCATCTGCTCACAGGGTCCTAATCAAAAATCTCATGAAATACATACTGCATCCATCCAGAACCACAGAACGTGGGAAAGGCAAAGTACAATCACCACCAACAGAATCCATCATTTTTTCAGGGAAAAAAGGGGAAGAGACTTAGGACTGAGAACTTTTCACAGAAGAAAATAGTACAGATACTTACAGGACCACTTACAGGACGCAATTTTCCTTAAACTGACAGACACTTTAGTAGGGACTCTGAGTTTAGGGCCCCATCTCATCTCACCTCACAGTAATGTTTTGCCACCATAACTCATTCTAAGGTTGGGCTCCCAGTTTTGTTTTTATGTTTGAATGAAATGAAATATTTTCACCTTATTGCAGTTTACTTACCAGATACCACATGGTTTGTCTTTCTTTTCCTAACTCAGTAAAGACCCCGTGCTAAATCACATCCAGCCACGCCTGTTAGATAAGGAGAGTCTGAAGACAAATATTTTCCTTGGCCAAGTCAATGAAATTTTAAGTGTCCCCCAAAAAGGTGATGCTTCTTGGGTTTTGCAGAGAACATGGGGTTTGCATCCTGATCTACAGGATGGTCCTGGGGTTTTCTTGATACTTCTGCACCTCCACATCCCCACCTGTGAAAGGTAGATGGTGTTGGTGTTTTTACAGCCAAGACCGTAAGTAAAGTTGTATTTTAAAGTTGTATTTTAAAACTAGTGAAATACATTGAAAACAACAACAACAACAAAAAAATAACATGTAACTTTTTCCAAGCAGGAAGTGATCCTTTTAGAACGTATGGTAATAAAATAAAAGGGCATGCTTTTACACTGATAAAATCTAGCCACGGAGGAAATAAACTTTATTCAGCATTTCTTCATTTTGTCAAGACCCCAAGTAGAGTAACAGATGGAGCACTGGAGATCCAACACTGGAGAACCAACTCTACACAACCCCCTTTCAGATTACATGCTAAATATTTTAATTCCTAGCCAAAGAGGTTGAAAAGTTTGGGATTGGATACAAAAAATATGTCCTTTACTTTCTTCATCAGAAGCCAGACGTTCTACCTGCTCTGTTCTTAGCTCTGCCTGGTTCCTATGGAGACTAGATGGCAAATTAGCTTTCCCCCAGCTGAACTGCATGCCCTGCTCCTACCTGCATCCCTAGAAATTTCCTATGCCTTCTTTAGAAGTCTGTAGCTTTCAGCTTTCCAGTTTCTTTTCCACTCCTGTGGCTGATCACCACAAGAAGCGAAAAGTCTGGAAAAAAAGAGTAGTAGAATGCAGCAGTAACTCTACAAGAGATGAAGAGGCAAGTGATAGGAAATTGGAAGATTACTTATAAAACACCAAAATAACTTCAGTTTCCTCCAGTTCTAATCCTCTTTTTCATCTTAAAGAGGAGGCCACCTCTGTTTGGGTTTTTTTGAGATGTGTTTAAGGTTCCCTTTAATTAATCTTAAAATGTGGGAGGGGGATGGTTGGAGCGCTCTGAGCTGCAGGAATAGCGGTGGTTTATACACACTCCTCTGTGTGGACAACCAAAATAACAGAAGTGTTATAAATCAAATAGCTGTGTCATAAAAAATGGATACATCTGCAGTATTTGCTATTGAACAATCAGCCAAGCCCAAGCATTACCTCATTATTTCGAGAATTAAAAGAAAATGCAACAAGTTTCAAGTGAAATATCCTTTCTACACATGCATGTTTACATAGTCTCAGTTTCCTGTATCTTGTTGATAATAAGACGCAAATAACTTTTTCAGCAAATCTATCACATCAGACTCCTGTAGCCCCACACTTAGATTGCAAGACACTCTTGGAAGTAAAAATCCTTTTTCAGTGTCTTGACACAGTTGGATTAATTCACAAGCTGAACCAACCAGTCAGTGAGAACTTGTATGGGAGAATCTGACTCCTAAAGGCCATTAAAAATGGATTTTAACTGTGCCAACCTTGGACAACACAAGTCCAAGTCACTTTTCCCTTGACTGGTGAGCTTGTTACAAAAAAAGACTGCAATAGCTAGTGCAATATTGGTGCAGTATCTGACCCACACACAGGCTTGGTCCAGACTGCAAACTGAGATACCTGTGTGAGAAGTCAAAGCAATGGCTCTGTCTGCAGAAAACCAGGGACAGAATATCTGGGTGTTTTAAGACAGAAGTTTTCCAGCTCAGCCCTGTGAGCTCACACACAGTCCTGCTGTGCGCTCACAGCTGCCTCAGCCTCAGCTAAATCCAGTTGTTCTTCAACAGCCCCAAATCCTATTTAAGTTGCCTTGTGTCCTGCATCCACACCAGCTGCAAAGAGCCCCCAGGCAGGGGCAGGGTGAAGAAGCAGATCCTATCTGCTCACTGACTCTCTACGGCACCATCCACAGAGGAAATGCAAATGCCTTCATTCCATAGGGGTTTCTAAGAGAATTTATTTGAAGCCTGAAAGTGTTAAAGGGTAGTTATTCTGCAGAGTTTATGATTTTCCATAGTAAACAATTACATATTCAACATCTGGTTATCTTGTTCAAAAATAAGCTTTTGAAAAATAAAAACAGGAGGAATCACAATTAAATATTCAAAACTCAGGTTTTTTTTAACAAGGTCTGCTTATAGAAATCAGAAGGCCATTTTTTTAAGAGAACACAATTTTATAGAATTGCAAGCATCCGAGCTTCTGTGTAACTGAAAATGGTTACAAAGAACAACCTCACAAATACAGAATCACACTGCCAAGACTAGGCACATCTTGCTCATAGTTTCAATGGATGTCCCATAGTACTTCTGGGGGCCACATAATGTACCCTGGCCGTCTAAAAACAATTAAGTGTGCCAAGCCACAGCTACTGGGAAAAAACCAAACCAACAAACCAACAACTAAAACAAAAAACCTAAGGCAGAATTTTTAGACTAATTAAAAATACCACCAAACTATTTCACACACACACATTTACGACGGAGTATCCCAAGCAAACGGTAACAATAGGAAATAGAAATAAAACTAGGAGCTATTTGATGTGCATAAAACAGGTTTTCACAAAAGAGGAGAAAATGGGTTTCTCACAGGAATTCCAAGTTAAGCTATCTACTATCCCAAAGGAGAACTAGCTACTGTCTGTCATCGGTGTACTACTAACAGTTTATTAGTGTGCTGACATCTCCATCTAGAAAATACTGGTAAATTGTCTCAGGCTGAGAGACAACAGCCAGTGAGAAGGACTTGCTGTGATGTGGTGGTGGCAAGCAGGATTTTTTAGACATCTCCACTTACTCTGTGATAAAATGCTTCCAAGATGGTGTCACCTCCCTCCCAGACAGCCCTGCTTTTCTTAGCGCCCGATACGGAATCAGTGACTTCTGTGAATCGGAGCTAATCTCAGGATATGTCACATCTGTAGCAGGAGGAACAGCTGAGCAACACTTTTCCAGGCATAATTGAGCCTCAAGATTGCAGAGCAGTGTGTGATTAATTGTCTGAAGGATTCCTGATAAAGGGAAAGAGGATAATGACCTGCCTGGGTCAATGGGAGGTGCTCTGCTTATCTGGAAGCATAACAGGCATTAAGAGAAATGCTCCTGATCAAGGTCACAGGGAACAGTGACAGATTCTGTGTGAGTGTGAATTTGAGGCATTTCAAAATCACATTCCACAGATGTGCACCAGGGAAGTGTGCTTAGGAAGAGTATTCTAATGCCTTTTATGGTTTTGATTCCACAATCATTATTCCCAAAAGTATTGCCAGGAGACTACTCTTGAAAAGATTCACTGAAGAGCTTTGCAAGTACTTCCATATCAGCTTGGAAAAGGTAATACTAAACTAAGAGGATTCTCACTTGATTTTTCATGTCGATATTCCAGCTTGTTCCAAGGTCCTCTGGAACAACTTCTCTGGGCAACAGCTGTGGTGGCATACATGCGACTCTTGGTTTAGGAGCTACTTCAGCTCTCTAGGCCTGCTCAGCTAAGCTGAAAAGAGCAGGTATCACTTCTAATCCCCACTCCTGGCTTCCCAGCAACCACAACAACTTCCTTGGAGCACTCTCAGGGAAGGGAAGGCTTGGACATTTCTAAGGATGGACTTGTAGAACAAGTGCTGAGTGTAGGTCCCTCACAGTCTTGTGCTTCAGCCCACCAGGATGTTTTATACAGAACAATTACATCTTGTCCAGCAAGTTTGCAGCAAAAAGCTGCTTTAAACATCAGCTGAGTACATTCAGGTAACAAAACAATGCCAAACACTCATTTAAAATAATAAAGGCTGCATGAAACAGAAGACACCTTTTTATGACACAGCAGCAGCCTGTTCTGACATGCAGAGGACTCCCTGTGTCTTATGGATTCTGCATCTTCTGGGACACATCACCCACAACAACCTAAGCAAATCTGGCTGTTCAGATGGAATGGCAGGGGGTTCACACTTGGCTGATCTAGCAGCCCTCCTCAACATTTTGCTTCCTCAAACAGCTCTCCCTCTTTCCTGGGTTGATAAGAATTTCACCTCCACCAAACAGTTTTTTTGTCCTAAACTCTAAATATCCATGAAAGAGATTCTACGGGAGCTCTTTAAACTCCATGACTGCACTCCAGCTGCCTCTGGTCTAATGATGTTTCATCTGCCAGACAGATTTTCATACACTGAGGTTACTGCTCAATTACATGTTGCTTGTGAAAAATTGAAAGGATGGCAGTTTATTGGAAATAAGTGTGAGGTAGAGTCTTACAGGGAGGGAAGTCATTCTTTGAAGCTTTGGTCGGCATTGGTTTATATAGGCCACACAAGAGAAGGTGTGGTGGGTCACCAGCTGACAAATGCTCAGAAGAAATCAAAAGTCATACTGGTTTTGGCACAAATACAAATGGGCAAAGCATCAACTAGAACGGGATTTTAGCCATAATGGAAAGTTTTCCACTTCAAACAACCACAACAAGCAGGAAAAAGATCTTAAAAGTCATTCAGGACCAAAATAGTCAGACTATGAACAGCAACAATGTTGAGTTTGCAACCTACAGCATTTTCACACCTTTTCTATGCCCTCTCTGGGCAAAAGTGCCCATTCCAATGAGCAAATTGTACACTGCTAATGGTATGAGCCAGGCAAATGGGAGTTTCCAGTTCCACACAGTTATCCCATCCCTTTCCAGGCCCATCTGCAGCATGTATCCTCTGAGCCAACTGGAAATGCCCAAGTTGCCATGAGCAATCCATAGCCTCACCCCAAGAAAGAAAGCAAAATTCAAAGTGGGCAGCCCTTGAACAATGGCATGAGCACTGCCCATTTCCAGAGAGAAAGGATTTGGCTACTTCCCATTTTGCTCAAATAAGATTTATGGCTGATCATCATACAATAACTTCTGCGTAAGGGTTATTAATCTTTCCAAACCCACTTCACATTAGTGACTAATTCAAACCTATTTGGTGCATAAATCACATGGTACTAAAGCATTATGTTTTCCCTCCTCTTTGGCTGTAATTCTGAATCCTTGAGGGTGTTCTTTTACAAACTCCTAAGCTATTTATGTGACTCCAAACATGCTGAGCTGAACTCTAATTTATAATCTCACTTCTTGCTCATGCAGCACTTTCCCTCTCCCCAGTACCTGGCTTTCAAGTGCCCCACTTTGTAGTGCCCAGCACTCCGAGGAGTTCTCAATGAGAGAGCTCAAATCCAGCTCTAAAAGCAGCTCCCCTTAGTGCTACAGACACTCCAGAGCCCCCACATCCTACTGAACAAAGAGATGAGATTAACTAAAGGAGTTTGCATGGTGGGACACACATGGAAAAACTCAGCAATATTTCTGAGCGTCATCCTCATGCAAAGAGTTTGGTTGTATTAAAAATGAAGTTATAGAGGGTGTTTTTCTTCATGCTCTGGGGAGTAAAGTGTCCTCTGACATATAATGTACTGAAAATGGGATTCTCCTCCTTCCCCCTTAGACATGGCTGTTCCCTTTTACACTGAAACAATCACACAAGGAGAATGCTGCTCCCTGCATGTGTAGAATAGGAGTTTCACGTTCTCAGAATTAAGCTTTCCCATGAAGCCATGCAGATTGCTATTTTAATTCAGATCAACCTATGCCTAAACTCTGCTGCCATGAATGTGGTTGTTCTTCCAGCAGCAGTCAACTGCCACACTCACAAACTCATAAAACATGAGATTTGGCTCCCTGTTAGGAGGCTGGCATTTATCATAAATACATGAGCTCTTCAGTTTCCTCTAGATCAGTGCTTGGGGTTTTTACCTCTGAGAGTACTGTTACAATTCACCACTCTGATCTACACATAGGCTACAGTCATTGATTAATTCAGTCTACAACAAATTATTTCAAGGATTTTACATCACAGAAAATTATTCCACAGGCTCTGTCTACTATTAAAAAATCCATACACTTGATTTTCTTTTATGGTATTTGTCATGCCTTTGGTTTTATCTGAGCTTTGCTATTAGACCAAAAAGACATAAATATAAAATATTTTCTCCGTACACTACAATCTTTCCAAGTTGTCCTAGACAAATCTAAGTGAGTTAGAATACATCCACAAAAGCAACTCCTGGGTGTAACACAGAGGAAAAAAACAGAATTACGGCTATTTCCAGCAATTTCCATCCAGGCAATGGCATCTACAGTTCTCATTTTTTATAATCAAAAGACAAAGCCTATGCAGCATTTGAGAACTAGGAAGCCACCTGTACTGGGACAAGGGATATGCTGGTCTTCCAAACACTTAGAATGAGGAGCATTCAGGAAATGTCTGGCTTTAGAGGCTCACTCTTATCTGTGGATAAGTATCTCCCAAAGCAAATCAATGTAATCATTCCTACTTCAATTGTCCAAGGTCACCTAGCATAGAATGAATGTTAATCCTCTGAAAGATCACTTGCTCTCACACAAGACATGCTCTCTACCCTAAAGAGAGTAACATTCTCTTCAGAAAGATGTAAATTTGGGATTCACAGTATGAATCTAAAACTAAGTTTCTAAGTACACGAAAATAAAAGCAATTTTAAATTAAATAAGTTGCAACTTATCTGGAGTGGCTTTTAAGGCATGTGCCTTGAGATTTGCAGTGCAGAAATAGCATTGCTCTGACATCACAAGTATGCACTTCTGTGCATTGAGAAAATCCTGCTGTTTATTTGGAACTTTTGAAGTCTAGTATCAATATAGCTTCTTAGTCCCCAGAGTGTCCTCAAGGTCTGAGAAGTGTATTTTTAACTTCCATGCTTACTGACATTCCATTCAGGCTGTTTGGCTGTTCTCCCCATCGGGGCTCCATCAGCCATCGCTCTGATTTCAGCACCACAGCGCTTATTTGCTTTACCCTTTCCTAAAGGCCTGTGAGAAGAGGTGTGGCCTGCTCTGGCAATGAATTCACCCTCACAAGAAGGGTGCTAACTTAGGAGCTGAACTCTTTGAGGCACGTTTCTATCGGTGCAATCGGCACAAAGCAAGGAAATGCTCAGTTAAGGCAGCGCGGCTGCTCGGGGCGGTTGTACCCGCCGTGTTTTACATCCCTCGCTGCCCGCTCTCTGTAACACCCACAGGCTGTCCCTGGTCCCCTTGGCCCCCACCTGCAGGGCTCAGCCATGCTCAGGGCTCATCCTGAAGCACACCCACCACCGTGGAGGCAGAGGAAGTGGCACAAGGGAAAAAGCCCATGGGGGGACAGCATGAAGCAGTAGCTCGGTGTCAGCTGAACGTTGGCATCCACACATTGCATCCCCCTCGGAGACATCATCCCGCAGAGCCCCGAGTGCACAAAGGCTGCTTGATTCCACTCTAAACAATTTCAGCTGTGCTCAAACAACAGACTCACTTAAAAGCTTCAAGAATTCCTTTAAAAAACCCTTTGGATCTGTGACATTTTTGCTATATTTTTCAAATCATGTTACCAAAAAAGGAAACAAAAAATTAATTAAGGAGTTTGTTGGTTGGAAAAGCCAGTAATTTTTAGCCTGAATTCAAAATATTTTAGAAAGCTTGTTATAAAACAGGGTGATGTAGGAAGAGAACATAAGGCTCTTCATTCCTGATTTATACTAATGTTGGATTTCCAGGGTACCATTAGGGAAGTGCAGGTTGTATATGTGTATGAAAATATCACCACCTGTTTTTATAAGGCAAAGAAGATTCAGGGCTTGCAGGGCCTGGCATTTTATGCCACCATCAGAACAAGAAATGCAGGCAGGAGACAGCAGTCCTTGAGATGGTACTGCTCAAGTATGGAAAAGTACCAGACACAAGTAGGACCTGGTCTTGAGAGGGGTGGCTAAATAAGGATAGACATGGTTTGGAGTTCAGCACTGTCCAAGTCATTGCATATTGTCTTTACAGGGCAAAATGGAAAGACGAAAAGTGAGCTGGACACACCAACCTAGTTGGCAGGAGCACAGGAATTCTATTTTTTTAGCTGCCATAAAGATCTACTGAAACAAGAGCTTCCCAAATCTCTGCAGGTATGTCTGTGACTTTTCCATCATCAGTAGCCTGCTGCTTAGGGAAGCAGAGCATTAGGCTTTCTTTAAAGGAGCCTTAAAAGCCCCTCTGTTCACTTTCAACTATTCATCACAGTCATTTGAAGTTCTCTTTTGCACCCCTCCTTCTTCTTACTCACATCTGGGTCTGCATGTACTACACTGCAACCATAAATAATGAAGGAATGATATGGAGATACTGGATGCTCTGGTCCAGTGTCCTCATGGCCAACCTTCCAATAAAGTCCTTACATTTTCACTACAATAAATACATAAGAGAAGGAGTGGAGGGACAATGTTCCCCATTCTAGAATGCAGCTTTAAAATAGTACTTTATTAGCAGGGTCAGCAAACATATAGGCTGAAAAATAAATATTGCATATTTGAAAAAGAGGATTTTCTCCCTCAGTGAATACATTTGCATTGAAAACTCCAGATAGAATAGACAAAATTAGAAAAAGCATTTCAGGAAGGGCTGATCTCTGCCAATAGTTGGGTCTCCTGTCAAAATCTGGCATTTGCATCTCCTACATGCCAGAGACTGAAGTGGAAGAAGGCTGTTTTTAATTGTCTTTGCTGCAGATGTATGCTATGACAGAATGTTGTCCCAACACAACACTTGTTAGGAGGTTACATGGATCATGTCAGATCTCTGCACTTGGTGAGCATTTCTGTAGCTGTGCGACATTCTCTCTCTGTGCAGGCATATCCTATTCCATGACTGATTCATCTGATAGTGGAAATGGAGGGAAAACTGCAACCAGTTTTGTAATTTTTCCAAGTAACAACTAAAATTTCCCTGTCAGCACTAGGCCTATTACCTTCCATTTCCATCTTCACCAGAAACTCCTTGCTGCTGGTGTACAAGTTTCTCTGGAGAAGCCTTTTTAAGTGGAGACTTGAAAAAATGGGGTTTGGTCAGTGACCATTAAATGGCTCTTTAAATGCAGGATAATGGATTGTGGCACTTCCAGGCTAGGTGAACTGTGCCAAGTATGAGCACTTTAAACTCTAGAACAGAGCTGTGAAAACTATGCTGACCTCCTTTTAAAACTCTCATTCCCATACCCTTATGGTGAAAAAATCTACGGAGAATAATACATTAGGGCCTACCTTCTCTGTAAAAGCTATTTTTGGTTTATCACTATAATACGTTCATTCTGGGTGTTTTCTGAAGATGCCTTTGAGTTCCACTGTCTTAAGGAAAACTACCACCTTAGTATTTATGTACTTGTGAGAACTGACCACAGGAACAAAGTTCCAGTTCTGTGATCCACAACCTCATACAAACCAGGTCTTGCAAACAATTTTAAAGAAATTAATCTCAAGAGCTTGTCATCACCCCTAGGTGAAATAATGGGAAATCTTTTTAACTGTCTCAGTGAACATTAGGCCCTTACCTTTCTTGACTGCTCATCCTAATTTCTCAGCCTTGTTTTACTAAATACTCATTATAAAAAATTAGTTGCATCCACATATAGCAAGTTTCCTGTGCAAATGGGCAGCAAATGGAATACATGAAACTCCAGAAGAAGGCAGAAGCAATGTAAGACAGTAAAGCATTTGGAGTGACTCCTGGCAGCAAGGCACTCAGAGGTTAAACTGGACTGCAGTGAAAGAAATCCCTGCTGAAGGGTTCATTTATTTACACTCCCATTAGAGGAGCCTAAGAAGACATACATCAACAGAAACAAACTATTTTAGTACATCCATTGAGCGAACATCCATCAGTGAACCCGATCTGTGCCAGCATGTCTTAAGAGTGACAAGATATTATTATTGTAGTGCCAGAGGAGGAGGGGGGCAGGGGACAGAACAAAAGGGTGTGCTGATCCTTGCCTTAACAATGAGCCCCTATTCTCTTGCACTGCACCTGAGCTCCAAGGCTTCAAACCCAACAACCTTTTTCCATTGGCCACTAACAGCTCCTCTGTGGTTTGCCTCACAACTCCCCTGTTTCCTTCAAAGGAGCCTTCCCCTTGTGGCATCTCTGACTACTGTATCACCTCTGCTAAATAAATGACATCACCTCGCTCATCAGCCACACACAGCTTTACTCCTTCCCACTGTTTGAACTCACTGTTTATTTTTTTAAGAACCTAACCCTCTATTAATCCTCCAGACAGCACAAAGGATCCATTTGCCAGAGAGAGCAATTAGAGCTGTGAGCATAGAGGCTTCCTGGGAAACACCTGTTTCCCTCAAATAACCCGAAGGAAAAAACTCAGCAAGCAGGACAAATTGCTGGTGGAAACAGAGAGAAATGGGAGCAAAGTCCTGGTGTGATGTGAGCTACCAAACTCCAGATGGTGGATGTTTTGCCTTCCTCAGTCACCAGTGCAGGAATACACTCAGCATCTACAATACCAAACTCATGTGCCTTTGACACTTGGTTGCTCCTGATCAACTGTGCCTCCCCTCTTCAAATCTTGTGAGTGCAGAAATGTGTAAACTACTTGATGGAAATATTTTTTGCAGTTATTTCCTTTATTACCTTTTTCCTTTGCCCAAAATTTATATTTAAAGAGACCAACAGCATCTTAAAATTGGAAATATTTCAACCAGCTCCATTTCTGAAACATCTCAAGTACCAAAACTTGACCTTACCATTTTTCCAGGTTTTGCAGGTTTTTCTTCCAACAGCATCAAACATCTGTCCCAGTTTTGGAAAATAAGCATTTTAAGAGAGTATGAACAAGGATTGGAACTTTCATAATTATTTTGGTCAGTCATATAAAGGTAACAGGCAGTCTTTGGACACACAAATGCACATAGAAAGGGTCAGTAACCGAATGGCTGTTGGATTTATCTCCTTTGAAAACAAAGATAAGTGACAATATACGAACAATACCAAGTGGCATAGCATGGCTGAGTAATTCTCTGTTTTATGAAATGAGAGAAAATTAGGTACCAAACAGGTTGTATAAGCACCACAGGCAATAAAGCTGGAAGAAAGCCAGGCTATAGTAATAGCTGCCATTTGATCTCCTTCAAGATCCCTGAACACCCAATGCCTGATGAAGTCAGTGGAAAGGCTCCTGCCCATCCCAAGAGGTGCTGTATTGAACCCAGCACAGCTGGCAACAACAGCACACAGAACAAGGAGCAGAGCTGGTGCTACAGCACTCAGTTCAGCACCACACTGGAAAGCAGGCTGTGCTGATACTCCCCAGAACCATAGTCCAAGGCTGATCAGCATTTCCTCTTTCCAGTGGAATCCGTCCTCTTGAGTACTTTTAACCCTCTGAAATTAATGGGATTACTCAAGGAATAATGCACCACAGAACCTGAATATTTATGGTAAATCCACCACAGTGATTTCTAATGTACTGTGACCCAAGAATTCTGAATAAAACATCAAGAAGTCCAAGAGAGATTTTCAACTGATATAAATCAGCTGTTCCCCCTTTCAAAGCTATTGAGCTGCAGCAATTTGCAGCTAACAAAACCACAGCTTACCATTTTCAAAATTAAAATAATTTTTGCAGTATTTACAGCTAAGAGCAGACCCTTGCTTTTATTTCCTTATTGTAAAATAATAGTTCATTTCTTGTAAAATACTAGGTCATTTCTGAGCCACGAAGTCCAGGGGTTTTTAACTTATCACCAAAATTAGGCATTGCAAGACACTATTTAGATTCCCATTGGTTTCTTATAAATTGCAGTGCTTATACATTAGCAACTCCTTTAAGAAGACCCCAGAGGAAATGAAGAATGTATTAGGTAAGAAAGTGTATACGCAGGAATGATATAAAACACACATTTTCTTATTTTCTAAACCCTTTTGGAATGGATGCTGTTAACACCACATAGAAATAAATGCATATATGTGTGTGTGTAATATATATGTAGCTACACAGTTTTATCTATGCACATGTATTGTTCTAGTAACAGTCACCCTTTCACAGGGCTCATCAGTCACAGGTTTTACTCACCTGATGGGCAATTTGCCATCCGGCTGCCCCATCTGTCAGCACACCTTATCTGCCTTTCTTCAGATCCATACTTATAAGTAAGGGAAGGCTGGATATCTGTCTCCTCCTAAGCACAATAAAATTAAAGCTGTAATTAGTAGCCTGCCCTGGACACCAGGTTACATTCCACACCGCATGGAGGACCTTGGGCAGGAGTGGCAGGTCCCTTGGGGCTATGTAGGAGCCCAAAGGAGAAAGTTAGCCCTGATGTGTGCAAACAAATGACAGCTGAGTTTGTCCTTCCTTCAGGAAGCTGAATTATAGACAGGAGCTCATGCTTGGATGGTGCTGAGATTTCCACAAGTCGCTCTGGGTGGAAGAAATTAGGGTTCAGGAAAAAGAGCTCATAGCGAGTATCTGATTATTGATGCCTATTTAAGTAAAAAATATCAATAGAAATAAACCAAACAAAATATCATTACCCTTCTGAAAGAGAGGAGTTCAATAATGTGCAAAAAATGCAGGAATTAATTGAAAATCCTTCATGTATTGTTAGTTCACTGCCGCACTCGGGTGCGCTCTGGGGTGGGGCTGCTGNGGGAGGATCCCCCTTCTCTCCTCATAACCTGGGCAGCCCCTTCCTCTCCTCGTAGTCCAGGGCAGCCCCTTGCTCTCCTCACAGCCTCGGAGAACCCCCCCGCCTCTCCTCACAAGGAGACTGATGCCCAGGCACCCAGAACGTGGCAGGGGACAGCAGCGCCGCTGGTCCCAAAAACCT
>VXAX01006547.1:0-11491 GCA_013399835.1 Leptocoma aspasia | reverse complement strand
CCTCTCCCCAGAGCTCCGGAGAGCCCCCTTCCCTCCTCACAGCCTCAGAGGAGCCCCCCGTCTCTCCTCACACTCTTCACAGGGCTCCCTCCTCTTCTCACAGCCTCAGGCCAGCCTTCTCCCTCGCGGCCCGGGCAGCCCCTTCCTCCCCTCACAGCCCGCGCAGCCCCTGNGAACGTGGCAGGGAACAGCAGCGCTGCTGTTCCAAAACACTGAGAAATCCCCCCAAAATGGGTCCTGAAGGTTTTCACGCAGCAGGGCTGACAAGCCACCCCGTTCCATGTTAGCAGTGACAACCTGCACCTTGCCACCTGCCCTTCCCTCACAGACCCGGCAGGGTGTTCTGAGGCAGCCCAGGAACCACAACGTCTTACACTTCTAGCAGACATTTGGGTTCAGTGATGCCACTTCCCAGCCAAAAGGGATCATCCATCTTAATTAACCAAACTCAAGTGAGCAGCTACGTCAAATGAATTAGCAACACGCACATAATCCCATCACATGTATTCTTGGAGTATCTGCACCTCGGCTGACAGATTTGTCATTAACACAAATGTACTTCAGCCCTGCTTATAAATGAAACCTCGCTTTTGGCCAGCCACGTGTCTGGGAGAGCCAGGAGAACTACTTTTTCCATGTTCACAAGCGTCCCTGCCAGTCCTTGGTGTCACCACCTGATTAGATCTCTGGCACCATGGGCTCTGCTTTGGCACGGAGGAGAGCATCGTTTCACCACGCCTGCCTCGAAACGTGGACTCGAGGTTGAAGGCAGAAGAGGAAGAACAGCAGATGTTCCATGTACCAAACTGACTTTTCTGCAGATCAGCTGGTTTTCCCTTAGTAGAAAGGCACAATTATCTACTTCGATCAATCAAGAACACAAAGTACTTGAAGCTACTGTTCCTTCCAAACCACACCTACATATTTGAGCAGCAAATGTGAAATGAAAAACCAGACACAAGTCCCTGGTTCCACCAATCCCTCCTTGAGCCGACAGAGCTCCTGAGCTACACAGAGAATGTGTGAACATGACACGAGTTCACACCTTGGCCAAACCAGGGGAGACATTTGGCAGGCAGAAAAACCACCCCAGTACCCTTTTAAATACTTTTCTCTGAAACAGCTGTAGTGTTTTAATGTAAGCAAATCACATATTCTTCCCTGTGCTCAGCCTTAGAAACTGCCAAACTATTTCTGCCAATCATTTCCAGGGGAGCCCAGCCTGCAGCAGCCCCTCAGCGTGGATGATTTCAGCACGCATGGTAAAAGTTTAACGGCATTAGAGGCTGCCACAATGGAAATTGTTGGGCATCACTGGTTTTACTTATAATAATGAAACTTGGTTGAAAGCTAGGAGCAGTTTGATGTCGTAGTTTTTACATAATAAAGACCGTTTTTTGTGAAACCAAATTGTTTTACAGCTGAATGTTTTAACTTTCCAAGTTAATCTTGACTCGTACGTTTTATTCTCACCATATCACTGTATTTCATTGTTTCAACTCATACATACGTTACATGAAAACAAATGTTAATACATACCATGTGTGCAGACTGTTACACCCAAGTGAGCTTACACGGTTACACTTTATGATATGATAATAGAAAATCACTGCTATCAAATGTCATATTTTCAAATTTCAGAATCAAAATGTTTTGACGCTTCCAAAGTAAAACCTTTCAGAATATTCCCTACACAGTGAGTGCCCAGCTCACTCCAACCTCATTGAGTGCCTGATCTCCCAATGGGGTGTGCAAACTAATTTTGAAACTGCAAATTTTGTTTTAATAGAGAAAGTTCTACTTTCCAACCAATTTTACCAATAGCATATAACACCTAAACAACAACTTTGGAACTCCAGAGTGCTTGAGTAAATAGGTCAGTGTTTGTGAAAATGGGGTATCTGCTCAATGAGAAAAAATTGGGATTTCTTCATCTAGCATTCAGAATTCTGAGGTTTTTGTTTATTTTTCTTTAATACTGGACAGTTCTGGCCAGAAAAAAAATATTATTTAGCAATGCTGCCATCAGGCAGTTTGCACCTGTGCTCTTGTCATTCATATGTATGTTTTGCAGACCTTAAGTTATTGAAGCTTTGCAACCTATATAACTTGCTCATATATAAAATCAGAGCAATCATAGCAATAAACTGGAAAGATTTTAATGTTCTCTTGTTAAACACTAGCAGATCCCTCCCCATATATCTGTGGCCTTCCCCAAGGCTCTCATCACTGACTCTTTCCTAATCTCCATTATCTAAGAAATAAGATTCATAGAACACAAACTGTGACCATAAAACAGGCCTGAAGCTTGTTATGAGACATGCAGGGTTCAGCTGAAAATCAAACATCCTCAGAGGAATAGCCAGAAACCTGGTTTTGGGAAACATGTCTGGAGGTCATATTGGCATGGAGGGAGGCTGCTGGAGCTGACTGAGAGTGCCTTGGGGTGGAAATTCTCCTGGCTTTATCTAGTCATTCAGTTCCAACAAGTTCTTAGTTCCTTTCTACATTTACTCCTTTAATATTTTACAGACGTCTCCCTTATGTAAATGTTCTCTGGACATTGTGTGCTGTTTATTTACAGCAGGTTATTCCATACACAGCTCCATGCAGTGCCTGCTGGTAACATTCACTGCTGCTGCCAAGAATTCTTGAACCAAGCCACTATCTGCATATTCTCCTTTGGGCTACTAACAAGGTCCTCCAGTGCTCATTCTTCTGTTACTGCCACCCAGGCAGTTCCTTTAGACTTTAAAACAAAATTAATAATCTGGGAGAAAATAAAAGCCATGTGGGACTGTTGTGCTGCTGGCAAGTATCATCCCAAATCCACTGCAGTCAGTGGGACAGATTTTGACATCCTGTAAATGGTCACAAGAGTGCCAACAAAACCAAAGCTCTTCTCCAGGGTCCAACCTACCGACACTACCGACACTCTACTTCCCTGCTCAGTATCCTTGTTTTTTTTAATCTATTATCAAGAACTTGAGTTCATCAAATCCTCTGGGCTGGCAGCTGTGGTTATTAACATGAGACCGTGGTCACTTTGGAACAAAACCCATATGCTTTTGTACACACTTCCCTGGAGGTGCAGCTCCTCTCTCCTGCTTTTTAGCTGGACAAGAATTGTTTATTCTCAGCTGCATCTGCTCCAACAACAGAGACAGAGATCTGCAGCTCTCTTGGACACCTGTGTCAGATGGTTTCTCCCTTCCAGGCCAATAGCTCAATACTCAA
This sequence comes from Leptocoma aspasia, assembly GCA_013399835.1. NCBI lineage: Eukaryota > Metazoa > Chordata > Aves > Passeriformes > Nectariniidae > Leptocoma > Leptocoma aspasia. The sequence continues at coordinate 8,254 of VXAX01006547.1, read as the reverse complement.
ACCTCCATTTCCAACATGATTGCTACATATCCCCTTGTTTGTGGTTAAGGCTTTTCCATGGGCAGACTGTTGTCCATTTCTGCTGGAGAACAGTTTATATCAGCGACTCCTTATGTATTGGTGTCCTAACTTGCCATAAGCTGCTGTTTCAGAAGGCTTAATAAACTCGACTGAACAACAGCCTAAGAAAGGAAAAAGAGATTTAACAGGCTGGTATTTCTACCCCCTTCTGCTTCCTAAGAAAGACGAAATAAAAACCAAACAAGCAGTGGCCCAAACTGGAGTGCACACACAGCCTTCCCCATTAACTCAGTGTTTGTCTGTGTTACCTATGAACCAACATGGTTTCAATTTAGCTTCTTATTAATCTCGTGGATTTCTTTAACTGCTATTTTAAAAATAGAAACTTTATGTTGAACATTTTAATAGTATTACATTTCAAAGGCAACAAGCTGCTGTACTGATTTTTTTTTCCAAAAAACTTTATTGCCAGATGTAAGTATGTGTGATTATTGATATTCTTTGTTTTCCCACAGGTTTCTCTTTTCCTTATTAAAGAACATATCTGTAGTTAAGCAGCTCCATGAAAGTCTTGTGAGGTGCATGAGAAGTCACTTGTCACCAGCATACAGATCCATCTCATCTAACTTCAGGCACTTTGCTGAACTGCTTAAACTAGGAGTTTCCCTATCCTGGACTCCCTTTACATTCAGTAGAAATGACTGAAGATGTTTAGGTACTTACATCCCCTCTAAATTTCTGAATTGCTTTTGGGAAGTAACTATTTTTTTCTTCACTGATTACTGAGGGCTCCCAGGCCCACAGAGGAATTAGGTCTCCAACTTGAACAATTAACTAAGAATCTAAAGTAAACTAGGAAAAATCCAGACTCAGGCTCCTCAGCAGGACCAGCAAACAGGCAGAAAACCTGCCAGGAGCACATATTTGTTTAAGTCCATGTATATAATTTTTAATAAAGCTAATGACTGTTCTGCAGTTGCAGTGGACAGCCTCGTCTAAGTGACTGTTTCAATGGTCTTTGCGTGAAAAGAAAAGCCAAATACAGTCAACAGAAATAACACTGGTGTTTTGGTGGATTTTGGTGCACATCAGGATTGTGTTCAGCTCTGCTCAGCCTTCTCCCTCCCTCACAGAGGAAACCTCAGGAAACCATGCCACAGAAGCCACTGGACTCATAAAAAACAGGATTGACTTCCTCAAGGGCAGAGACAAGGCTGCTAAGAAAAATTGGTATTAGCTCAGGTGGGGGAATATGGGAATGTAAAAACAGCAGCGAATTCCCACCCAGTATTTTTGCAGTCTGGGACAACAACAGATGATAGTGCTGACCTGGGGAACTAATGGAAATCTGCACTTACAGCTATTGGTTAACTGGTTGATCAGTGATAACACTCATTGTAACATTTTACTAGCAGGTGAAGATATTCCTTCCCACTCACATCTGATAGTTCCCATCTCTTCAAAGAGGCTGCAGCCTCAGAAACAGTGGATTCAGCATCCTGCACAGCTTCTTCCACCACCAGTAGCTCTGCTCCAAGGTTCTGGCCTTTCCCCTATCACCTCCAATAATTCATTCCCGCCACCCTGCCAGGCGTTTCCGTTCCTTCCCTTGTGCTAAATGCCAAATCAACTGTTTATGTAGCTGTGCTTTGAGGGAGCAGAAATTTCCAGTGGGGAGATGGGAGCAATAACCTTGGTTTCTATCAGTGTTTTCACAGAGTTGCCTGAGGTCCTTACAAGGTAAAACAAACAACCCTAATTTCCAGCCCTACAGCTTCCCTAACACACAACTGGGACAGGTAAAGGGAGCACGTTTTTTCTAGTGTATAGGAAAAATGCACCTAATGGGACTGATCTAAAGCCTTCTGGAAATCGGTGAGTGGACTCTCACTGACTTCAGTGAGCCTTGGATCTACTCTACAAAGCCAGCCAGCTGCAAAAGCTGCTGGAGTCAAAGGAAAATATTCTCCAAAGCAATGGTGGCCCTGTGGCTGAGGTACTGGCATGGTTTCAAGAGACTTGGATTCAGTCTCCAGCTCTACCATTCCTGACCCTGTGCAAATCATTTCAGGTCTCCAAACATCAGCTTCCCTTTTGCAGAATGAGAGATGCAACCTAATGAGCTCACGTGTGGAGAAATCCAGGGATGTATGAAACAGGAAACAAACACATGGAGACACCAGCTCCACGTCAGCAGGTGGAACTCTTCCTGTGCCCCTCTGTGGGCCCGGTGAGGTCTGTTACCCCCATGACAAGGTACAAAGTGACCCCACCAGTATCCTCACGTACTCCCAGCTCTCTGAGGGCACCTGGAAGCTGTGCCCACAGCTTGTGCCGATACAACCTCACCAAGCTGCCTGGAGGCCAGGATGTGTGGCCAAGGCTCAGAACAGGCTGCTCAGGCCTTGGCACCACATGCTGAGCTCCAACTTCCTGTGTCCATATCCACAGCAACGGCAAGAGGCTTCGTATAAAGACTGAGCAGGATTACAGGAGCTGCATCCCACAGCAGACACAGCTGCATGACTCTGATCCAGCCAAGCACATGAGCATTTATGTGACTGGAGTGTGTGAACAGACCTGTCAAAGCCAAGGTAGCACATAGAGAATCACATTCCTGGACTGGAGGTTTGGGAGAGGTAAGCTGTGTTTTCATGCAGTTTCAAGGAAGCCTGACAGTCTTAACATTGTTTACACACTCGTGCAGAATATCCTCCTACCAACAGCTGGGGCTTCTGGCAGCCAAAGGCAAACCATCTATTGTAATACTATTCTTCTGTTATAGGAAACAAACTCTTCCAAGCAGAAGAAATTCTTTAAAAAATAACCCAAGCAAAGGCACAAATTAAGCCACAGAAATTAAATACTGAAATAATTTTTACAGCATAGAAAGATCAAACTGCAAACAAGCTGCAAAAGCCATTACTAATTTAACATTCAATTATTCCTTTTTTTCCGAAGTGTGATTCTTTTCTTCAAGCCAAGCATACTTTGCTGGGACCAAACCTTCACATTAGATTTCCTGTGCTGTGGACTTGATGAGATAAAGCAGTTTCTTAGGATCAACAAATCACTTCATTAAATAAGCCCATTCGTAAATATTCTCAACAGCAATTAACATACTGGAGTGAGGAACTCATTTGGGGCTGCATTCCTCACTCAGGCAAGACCTCCCCTCTAACACCAGGACTGCAGGAGAGGGTCCTAACTTTGAAGGACAGAGAGAAGCCATCCTGGCTCTCACCATTCCCTCCACATCAGCTATTTTGGTTCTTCTTATCAGGAAAAAGGAGCCAAAGGTTGGACAGAGATGGTTCCCCTCAGTTCTCAAGCCTTGTGAAGAATGGACCATGCAGTGGTTTTCCAGCTGTCTCTCAAGACCCTGGGGAACCAGGATAATTTACAGCATTTCTTCTCAGCAGAGTGAACAAAATTGCTGGTGTCACCCAGGACCTGGGGTACCCGGATTTTTGCAGTACCAGCAGTTTATGACAAAGGTATTGTCACTCCTGGGAGACGGAGGAGGTAGAAATTCTAGATTGAAAAATCTGAATGGAAAAGGGTTTTTTCACACCCTCTCACCCCATGTAAGTCTCTGCCTGGAAGTGAAGCAATGCATTGACTGGTAGGGTTTTAGTACTAAACCCCAGAGTCAGGGTGGTCCTTGATGAACAAAGACACAAAGCAGAAACTCAAGATGCATTAGAGAGGGTTACTTTGGGTTTTTCTCTGCAGATATTAAACAAATACATCCCATTAAGATGCATTATAATTCTCAGTGTTTTGACAAGACTACACAGGCACCATTTTGAAATTGTAACAATAAGAGCAATATTCTTCATAAAAACCCCAGCTTTAGTCCTGCTCTTGTTGAAATGAGCATTCTCATCTTGTTTGAGTAACCCAATACTACAATGCACTAAAAAGTACAATATGCTAGAACAGAAAATGAACAAAGTATCAAGATGCAGCAATTTATGTGGAGTCAGTGTCAACTTACCCATTAAACTACTTCTGAATACTTTATGGGTCTCTAACCTTTTAAACAAATCTAGGGATAATCATAAAGATGCAATTCTTTAAGGTATTTGTACCTTTGAAAAGACTGTCCATTTTTGTGGGGAAAATCTCCTTGCCTTTCAGAAAGAGCTAAATAAATGTGAGTATACGAACTGATTATAAAAAGCCTACTGAACTGGAGTAACAATAATGCCTCAGTCTTGAAAACATAGAAAGTAAATGCAATTTTACATTAAAGATCTGAAAACAAACTCAAGGCTAATATTTTCAGGGAAAAAAAAAAAACTTTGATCTCTTTTTCTTTCCAGAGGGGAGCCAATATCAACATGAGTGATTTTGTACTATATTCAGGAGTCTTTATGTGGGTTAATAATGTTAAAGTTATTCCACTGCTTTTTCAAACTTTTCTGGAATCAGCTCCTTGGTGAAACAGGGCCCTATTGAAGACTCTTGAATTTGCATAGCATGTGCAAGACATTTAGATTTATATTCCATGTTAGGCTTGTGTGTTTAGAGTTTACTCAGGCATATGCAATTCATTGGCTGTATTGTTATCTTCACAATGAACAAGCACACTCACTTCATCTGCAAGAAATACAACTTTAAATGGAGAAAATTAAATTTCCATGAGAAAATGTGTTCCATGAAAATTTCCATCAATAAAGGCTTAGCTCAAATGTACTAAGGTTGAAATACTTTGATTTGAGCCTACCTGGGTACTGTGTGACTTATGTAGCAAAACTATAAAATAATTTGGAAGTTATTATTTTGGAAGTGCTGCTGTAATGACAATTATTCACATTACAGTTCTCTCTAAAAGACTTTGGTGTTCATGATCCTGTTGTGTTTTGTGATGAATTTGCCCACAGAAACTGACAGATTCTGCCTTGGAGAAATGTTGATGCTGAATACAAAAAGCCATCTCCAGAAATACGTAGTCAGTGTTTGGTTTGATATTTGTGAGACACCACAGCTCACGTCACATTTGCTGTCACCACTGGAGTGTGCTGGGGTGGTCTCCAAAGTGTGACTAAAATTGGGGTTACCTTGTGTGGCTTCCAGTACTAAGTAGGAATTCTGGGACAAGGCAGCACAAGCAGGTGACAGAAGGGTTTGGATGTGATGGCTGACAGTGAGAGGCAGAGGGAATGTTCTCTGTCATCATGTAGGTCAGAGGGATGCATGGCAGGGAAAAGATCCAGGAGAGCTAAGAACAACTTTGACTCAAGAAAAGCAGCATGTACAGTGAATCAATTCCGGCAAAAAAGGAGAAGTTGAGTCACTAGAAAAGCTGGCCAAGGGGGGCTGTGAGGACAAAGAAATCCATCAGAGTAGGAGGTTTTAAAACCTGAAAGTGATTTTATGTGTAGATAGCAGATGGCTACATCTCAGCAGATCTCACCTGCTTCTTGTATTGCCAGTTTCCTTCCCAAATCCCTGATCCTGCACCATTACATTGAATGAAAGATTTGCCAACAGGATCAGTCCAACTACTGCAGAACACATGTGCTTTCTGTAGGGCAATAGAAAGGAATTCATGGATCATAAAAAACTGACTACTGTGTGCTTTTCATTTTCACTTCTTTCATTAAGAACTTAGTATTTGTTTTTTTACTGTTTCATTAAACCATAAAACTTTACTTTGGGCCATTGGTCTTTTCTTCTCATAGGGGTGGCTAGATCTGGCTGTGGAGCTGATGGTCCAGAGGAGAATAAAATGCATCTCGTCAGGAGACACAAGATGTGCATCATAGCATGCTTTGAAACTGCTTCTGTCTTTACTGAGGAACTGTATCCACCAAATCAGGCTAGAAAACTGGCTCAAAATGGGCATATATAAATATATATTATAGATAGGTAGATAGATAGATAGATAGATAGATAGATAGATAGATAGATAGATAGATAGATAGATAGATAGATATAACATCTGAATTTAAAACAAGGTCAGTGTAACAGTTCTGAACTACTGTCACTTTGGATCCAAGTGAAACTTGCTCAGAAGGAGCAGTCACAGATTTTAATACCATAAGCATTTCAGATGTTCAGCTCCCAGGGAGAAATCAGGCACCAGCCTCGCCTTCAAACCCACAGTCTCTTATCATTTATATAAATAGCAGTATTAAAGACCATGGAGGGCTCCCTGCTTCATTTCCTGCAAAATCACCCCAGGTCTGTTTTTTGCACATCAGTCACCTGAACCAACCTGAGAAGTTCTTCTGAAAACACAAGACTTGGTGATTATTTCCAGCTACCTAAAATAACCCAACACATTTGAGGGAAGAAGCTGCCCCAACATTATCATCACGTGACATCACTGTGTAGGTTCCAAAAATCAAAAATTAAATCCAACAATTGTACTACAATAAGCCAAATGTCTGGTTTCCCTTGACTTAGAGGTCAGCAGTAAGGTGTAATTACGGACACCTAATAAAGAATATACAAAATATCAGCATCACTCCCAAATCACAAAATGGTGACTGTCTCAGCTATGACTAACAGCTTACTGTAAATCATGTCTTTGAAGCATACCCCTGGTCTTCGAATAGAACGCAGATGACAATCCTAAAATACATTCTATTTTCCTCCAGATCACTAATGAAGAAATCACACCCATTTAGACACCATGGCATATGGCTCACTGCTATTGATCCAAAAGGAGATGCTGTCATGCAAAAATTCTATTTTTCCACTAGACCTGTTATTTTTTGTGATCTCTGCTGCCCTAAACTTCTGCAAATACAGCTTCAGTAACTACAGAAAGAAGTTCGAGGATTTTTTGCAGAAAGAGATGGATTGGGGATGATGAGAGGAAAAGAACTGTGAACAGCAAAGAAGGGAGAGAAAAATCATACAGTGGGACTCGGAAGGATGCGAGATATTGGAAGAAAATAACTCGAAAGACTACAAGAAGTGCATCTAAAAATAGCCAGGAACACAGGGAATTAGTTGATGGATATCACCTCTGCTGCAGAGAGTCCTGAGGAGGGCATCAAGATGATTAGTGGCATGGAGCCCCTCTTCTGTGGGGAACAGCTGAGATTTGGGATTGTTCAGCCTGGAGAAGAAAAGGCTGTGGGTCACCAAATTGTGGCCTTCCGTTCCTGAAGGGACCCTACAGGAAAGGTGGAGAAGGATTTCTTACAAGGACCTGAAGTGACAGGACAAGGAGGAATTGCCTCAAACTGAAAGGGACTAGGGTTAGGTTGGATATTAGGAAGAAATTCTTGACTATGAGGATGGTGAGGCACTGGCACAGGTTGCCCAGAGAAGCTGTGGCTCCCCCATCCCTGAAAGTGTTCAAGGCCAGGCCGGATGGGGCTCTGAGCAAGGTGGGATAGTTGTCCCTGCCCATGGCAATGGAGCTGGAATTAGGTGATCTTTAATGTCCCTTCCAACCCAAACCATTTCGTGGTTCTATGACAGGAAATTACAGCAAAATCCTGTCTTTTTAGAGTCAGTGTAAATTTTCCATTCAGTTCATTTGGGTTGGGATTCCTGCTTTTGAAGCAACAATTCCAAAGTAAACTTAATGTAAATGAGAAGTAAATAAGAATATGCAGCAAGGCAATGGACCTCTGGACTGCTGATGAACTGAAAGTCATGACCATAAATGGTGGGTTCATTGCTGAAGTCCCAAAAGCAGCATTGCTTGGAGCCCTTACAGAAGGAACATGTCTGGGACAAAGCTGCTGGTGGTGTTGGGGCTCTCAGTGAAGACAACCTGACCCGCTTTCAAACGTGCACAACACAAGCCATAAACACCCCATGCAGCAGAAGGCACTGCTGCAAAAGTTTTGTGTGCAGCACCCAGCCAGTCCAGCCCCGTGCTGTGCTGTGAGATTCAGGGACAGATGATTGCTGGTAACATTAGCTTATATCTATACAAGTAAATGAAGTGTGCCTGGGAACATTCCTGGGCACAGAGGCCAGCTGGCAGGGAACGGCACGAGTCTCTGCCAGTAAACACCCTTACCCTTCAAAACAGGGAGGCTGGATGCAAACAGCCCCTGGGGACAGCCCTGGGAACACGGCTGCTGCCAGACCTTGCTCCAGAATGACCCAGGGCAGCACTGGGCTGTGCTGCAGCCAAAACCTCACCAGGTTCCAGCAGCTCACCAGCACAAGGCAGTCATAGTCTCAGTGCAGGAACAGTCCTGCACACTCTTTCATCTGTTAGCAGAGGAACAGCAACTTCCTTCCTTCCTTCCTT
>VXAX01006546.1:89811-125045 GCA_013399835.1 Leptocoma aspasia | reverse complement strand
AGTGAGTGTGTCCCCCTCACAGTAACTGTGTCCACCCCTACAGTGAGTGTGTCGCCCCACAGTGACTGTGTCCCCCCCGCAGGCTGGCACTCCGGAGGGTGCGGGGGCAGCCCCAGGCGGGGCCGGCCCGGGGGCGGAGGCGGCCATGCCGGGCCCGTCCCATTTCCCCGGCCGCCGCTGCCGCGCCGGGACGAGCGGGCGGGACGGGGCCGCGGCGCTGAGGTAGGTCGGGGGTCCGGGGGAGTACCCGGGAGGGGGATCCCGGGGTTGGGTTTTCCTAGGCGTTATCCTCGGTGCTGCGTTACTCAAATCCAGGGCTTTTCTCGCCTTTTATTTATTTTTTTTTAAGGCCACATCGTCTGCTTCGCGCAGCCCGGGGGGAGGGGGTGAGGACAGGACACTGGGGAAAGAGCGATGGGCAGCAGCCGCTCTCAGGGGACGTGTGTCTGGGGCAGTCTGCCTGGCACCGGCGTTTTGGGGCACCCGAGCTGCACCCGCACGTTTTGAACACCACAGAATCCTAGAGCGCTTTAATTGAAGGGACTTTAAGGACCGTCTCATTCCAACTCCCTTGCCATGGGGACACCGTCCACTAGACCGGGCTGTTCCGAGCCCCGTCCAACCTGACCCTGAACACTTCTAGGGATGCATCTCTGGCAGCCCCCTGAGCCTCTTGTAACCAAAACCACAAGTGATCGACCCCAGGGAGGGCCATGGCTGGGGGCTGCTGCCCGCCCGGAGAGGCAGCACTGCCCGTACCGTAGTTTGGAGGAGCCCAGGATGGCTCAGGAGCTCCCAGCGCACCCAGGGATGACAGTGGCGCTCACCTAAACTCAAAACTGATCTTTTGGCCACAGTCTCGGTGATCCCGGGGCCGACGGCAGCCGTGCGTGTGCAGACGGTGATGACGAGTGGGCTCCAGCCAGCAGCTTGCAAAATAGTTTCACTTTAACCCTGTTATCCAACATCCATATCAGTGGTTTTCCAAATCACTCCCTTTAGGGAATGAAATAATTTACGCGTGGCTTGTGGCAGGAAGGTTTGATGGTGGTGGGAATGAGACGAAGCTTCAGCTGGTCGTGTTTGCTGGGTGGCGGCTTTTGGTGTTTGTCTTTTACGTTTGAGGAAAGTCTCTGTAGCCTGCTGCGAGTTCTGGGAGACGGGAGGCAAAACCCTTCTTAGTCACCATTTCCGAAACAGCAACGTGCAATCCCTGCTAAGGAAACTGCTCACCCTCGGTGTCAGGTTTCATCCAGTTTTCCTTTAAGTCTGCAGGTGCAAGCAGGGAAAATAGGTGCCACTCGTGTGACAGCAGAGCTGTGTCTCTGCTGGGTGGATCGGGGAGCTCACAGGCTGGAGCAAAAATCAGCCTCTCCCTGCCTGAACTACAGCTGTCACTGCAGTGGAAAGTTGGTGTAAAGCTGGTATAAAGCTGACATAAAGCCAGTAACAGACGGAAATGGTTGTTTAATAATGCGATTCCTGCTTTGCACTCCTTAGCATCAACTGCACAAAGTGTGGTCTCATCTGTGTTAAGGAAATGGGGGTGGCTGTAGGTCAGTTGGTTTCATGTCACCTCCACAAGTCCTGAGTTGCAGCTGGCCACAGAGCACAGGAGTGTTGAAATAATCCAGAAATACTCGGGGCACACCCCCCAGGTCGGTTGCCCCCAGAGCTGCCACTGCTCTCACCGTGGATGCAGGGAGCACCTCAGAACAGCCGCACTCCTGCCTGAGTCAGGTGGCGTCTCAGCTGAGAGGAGCAGGTTGAGCTTTCTTAGGCTGGGGGGAACTTTATGAAGACATAAGAACCTGTTGAGGGTTGGGCCTAAAGAACTTAACTAGCAAAATGACCCCCAGCTCTCTGCCCTCTGCCACGGTGACACAGCATAGCAGTTTCCAGTAAACTGCAGCTTTGCTGCAAACTCTCCCTCCATCCCCGGTGGCTGCGGTTGCTCTGCAGCGCACAGGATGTGGACAAGGCAGCATTGCCAAGGCAACCCCCTCTGTTTTGGTTTCCCCACACACGGGCTGGCAGCCTTTACCCTTCCAGCTCAGCCAGGCAAGCCCTGCATGCCAACGGTTTGCGGTGCCACCGCGAGCCGGCCCTCAAAAGGACCTTGTTTTCCACCCACGGCCTCCCATAACTCCAGAGGAGTGGCAGATGCTCCCCACCCTTGCAAACCGGCTCTTTCGAAGCCAGTGTGGATTAAAGAACCTCATGCTGGATGTGCAACGTTGATTAAAACTTACACAAGTGGCACGAAGCCCTGTCGTGCAGAGCTGCCATCAGCTGGAGCCATCCATCCCTGGCCACAGGAGTTCCCAGGCGAGTTTCCATGTCAGCTTTCCCCTGGCTCTGCCAGCACTGGCTGCTCAAAGACAAAGAGCTTATTTAGCAGGATGCTTCACAGCTCTCCCTGAGACACAGCTCTGTCTCCCAGTACCTCCCTGGCCCTGTTTTTTGGTCCCATATCTTGAACCAAAAACCAGCTGACCTCCCAATGGCAGCTCCACATGCCTGCAGCAAGCGGTTCACACCCATCCTGGACCACAGCATGTAAGCAGCTCTCCTCTAAGGGGAGATGTCACACCAATTTGAGCAGCAGCATGGATACTCCTAAATGCAGCTCCTCATGGTGCACTCAGGTTTTCAGCTGGCAATGGGTGGCCTCGGGTAACCCCTCTGCCCTTGGAGTTGCCACCTCCAAACACATCAGTTTTTCTACTTTGCCCTCCCCCCCCCTATTTATTTTATTTGAAACTGAAGAACTCCATTATTTAGCACACAGACATCCCTTCATCTATAAAACAAAAAGCAATGCACACACCAGAAATAAAAGGCATTTGAGAACCAGCTGCATGGCCATGCTGGAAGATGGCCCTGGGACTTGGATGCTCCGTGGTCAGGGTAGGGGCAGGTACCTCCACCTTCCCCTTCCAAGGGATGCTCATGCAGCTTGCCCAGCGTGGCCACATGTCCCCAGCTGGACACTTCCCAGTGACAATCAGCCAGGGCCTCTGCAGAGTGCGTTCAGCTCCAGTTTAAAGTAGAAACATTTCAAAGGGCTTTGCTCTTTTTTTTCTCCCTGTTCTTTTTTCTTCTGCAAACAATTAATTACAAGTTTAAAAGGAAGTTCCAGCCCTCCTTCCCTACCCAGAAGTTTAGAGGCAATAAATATAAAGCAGTTCAGTGCAGGAATAAAACTGTACATCCTGTTTTGTCTGAAATTAGGGCGGTTGTTGTTTGGGGATTGTTTGGGTTTTTTACTTCTTTTTTGGAGTCAAGTGTATCATAGGCATCCTGTATTCCTGCCTGGATAATGAGCTGTCAGGATACTTAGGGATAAATGGCAAACCTGCATCACATGGATGATTATGCTGAAGAAAAGCTGCTCTGTTTATTTATATTGCAATGTAACCTTTACTACAACTGCCCCCCAAAAAAGACCTAGGTGAAGATGAAGGTCAGGACAGGGAGCAAGCTTTAAGAAGTGCCTCTCACTTATCTCCCCTATGAGCAAAAGCAGATCTGGGGTGCTCCCAGCTGGCTCCAGGCACGGGGTAGGAAGAGGCTGTATGTGATTCTCTGAGTGATAGTCTGTGATTTCTCAGGTGGGGTTGTGTTCTCAGGTATGTTGATGATATTTCTGTCCTCTGTTGAGTAGTGGAATGAGGGAATGCGAGGAACAGCCAGTTTTGATGCAGCAGACTGGACAAAAATCCAGTAATAATAGTAATAACAACAATAATAATAAACTTCTTCCAGCCAAAACCACCTCCAAGAGCACTGCATTTCATTTGGTAAATCTCAAATGAGAATGTTTTAGAAAGGCCCAGAGAAATTCATGTTCAAAAGAGAAACCACCAGGTAGTTGGGGCCAGCTCAGCTGTGTGCTCATGCAAATTGAAACAATAAATCCACAGTGGTCAGCCTGTTTCTGAGGGACATAGATAAACCGCTTATTTTTAATAGAATCTATTAGTTTAATAGAATCTATTTATTTTAATATATTTATTTTAATAGAATATATTTATTTTAATATAATCTATTTTGTGGAATCCCAAATCGAGAGCTTGGCGTCTATGCTGAGGGATTCAGCTCTTGAGGTCCTGTCAGTCAGGTCTGAAAGCCAGCAGCCAGGGCAGACCAGTGAAACGAGACCCTGAGTTTTGTAGGTCCCAGGAGAGCATTTTGGAAGGCAGGTTTTCCCTTGGGAGCTGCATTTTTGGGGGCTGCCCAGGAGTTCCTGCCCAAGCAGCATCACAAGAGCTGTGGTTAGGGCTGGGTGGGACTGGTGCCTGCTTTTTTGGGCAAGGCTGGTGGCTTGATCTTCCTTTAAGATGGGGTGTAATGTCACAGTGAGGCACAAGGAAGCACAGTGGTGCTAGCTGGAGAATCCTAAAACACTCCATAAAAGAGAGCATCCCTTAGCAGGTGCCAAGCAAGGAATAAATGAGATGCAAAGCAAGGAAGGGCAGTGCTGTAGACAAGGAGGATTCAGCTGAAACCAGCCTGGGTCCCCTTCCTGTCCCTCCCTCAAGGTCCTTGAGCTCTGTGAGAGCTGCCAGAAGGAAAAATAAAGAGTCACAGAGGACAAGTGGAGCAACCCCTCTTAGGACACCTTTGGTGTTCAGGCTGTACCTCTCAAGTTTTTGTTACATGAAAGTGTTGGTTTTCCTTTTACTGTGCCTCAATTTCCCCTTCTGGGCACACGGGGATTTAAGCATTCCCTCAAGAGGCTGCAGGGCTTGGATCCCAAAGGCTGGCAAAGACACTGCTGTAAAATGCTGAGCAAAGGTGAAATAGGGTGTTGGAGCCTGATACTGCCCCTGCCAGCTCTTCATCTGTACAACCTCTAATTTAACCCCCTGTGTTGAACCAGAACTGCAAACTCACAGCACAAAGGCCCCTGCTCTACTCTGCTTTGCCTGGCCACAGGAGAGGAAGAAAGATGTGAGCAGAGGCAGCAGCTCCCTGCCCCTGCAGGAGGGCTTCCCTGAGAGCCCTGGCACTCAGCAGCACCTCTCCCTCCCTGAGGGAAAAGGAAAACCTTACGTCAAGCCACAGAAATGCTTCTCAGCCCTACCCAAACCCTTGGAGCAATTCCCAGGTGCGGCACAGAAGCAGCAACTCCTCCACCCCAGCCAACCCTTATCCTCCCCTGCTGCTGCCTTTGTGGCCAGCCCTGGGTACATGGAGGCAGCTTTGGGTGCAGGGCTGCTCACTGGGCTCTACCAACTGAGCATCCCCTGTGAGTCCCACTGACCATAGTGCTCATCCAAAATACAGGTGGTTTAGCCACAGCCCCCACACCAAACCTGCTGGCAGTGCCTGGGGTGCTGGGGCAGCAGGAACAGACCCTGCCTCTGTGCTGCCCATCCCAGACCATGGACCCTGAGGAAAAGTCTGGCCAAAGATACCCTATCCCAGGACTGGGAATAAGGAGGGACCTGTGACACGTGGAGTCCTGGCTCCTGTGGCAATACTGTGTCTCCACCATGGTCACTGGCCTAGATCAGGCAAGTCCTTTCCTAGGCAGGAAAGCTTCTGCAGACAATATTTCATCTGTTACAAAACCAGCCCTACAAAGGGCTAATAAGAGCTCCGTGCTGTGATTGCTCAGCCAGGGCTGATGTGTAAATCCAAAGGGGCAGGATTTGTACTTGGCTAAATTCCTAAGCAAGCAGGGATGCCCAAAGCTCTCCTCACCCATCCCCACAATGAAGAACAAACCCCAGGAGATAGGAGGCTGTGTTTCTCAGATGAAGACACAAGGGACATAGAAGGCAGCACAGTCCATCCCCCATGGCTCCAGGCCCCTCCAAGGCAGGAGACATCTTAGCCTGCTGTGGCTTAGGCTCTTCTGGCAGCTCCATGGAGAGAACTGCTGAGGGAGCAGGCACCTGATCCATGTGGTTTCTTGTCTCTGCAGGCACCATCCAAAGACTTGTGGAGCCCACTAGCTGCTTACAGGAGCTGAGCATATCTCAAGGAGCCTTTCAAGCAGAGGGAGCAGCACAGGCAGCCTGCTCAGGAGCTGACATGCAGCAGCAGATCAGCTCTTTCTTTAATTCCATCTTGGAGCTCATCCGTACCAAGCACGAGGAAGGCATCTTCAACACCGTCTGCCTGGCTGTGCTGTTGGGTCTGCCCTTCGTTGTCCTCATCGCCTTCATCTTCATCTGCTGCCACTGCTGCTTCTGCAGACGGAGGAGAGAAAGCACAGGGAAAGGTGGCCCCAGCAGCAATGGGCAGCTGCATGCCGAGAGGAACAAGAAGAAAAAGAAGAAGAAGAAGAAGCAGCAGGATGAAGAGGATCTGTGGATCTCGGCTCAGCCCAAGCTGCTCTTGCTGGACAAGAGACCCTCCTTGCCCATCTAGCAGATGGGGTGTCAGGGTGTCAGGTCCTCTCCTCTGAGATGCCACCACTCCTTTCACCTGTGCACCAGGAGGGGCGAGGAGATACCAAAGCTGCTGCCACTTTATGGTGACTTTCGACAGAGGCTGACCCCAGCATGTTGAAGGGCCAACAGAAAACAAGGTACAGGTTGTGCAAGCCTCTTCTCCCCCACCATGACAGCATGCCCCGGGGCAGAGACCCCTGCAAAGGACAGGTGAGCACACAGGGGTGACCTGCCACCGGGTCCTACGTACCTCCTGCCACGAGCACAGTGCACACACGTGGGGCTGGCACTCAGCGAATGGCACGAGGCTCTCCCTCTGCACTCCCCTGCAAGCACACGCGCTGTGGCACAGACAAGGGGGCACAGGACAATGTTCACCCAAAGACCAGGCCACCTGCACACTCCCCCTGCACAACACACACAGCAGTGAGTGAAGCAGGCACAGACACACCTCGTTTGCTTGCCCTGCCGTGGAGATGGCACAGCTTCACTGGCTAGGCTCCGTCCAAACCCAGCCTGCTTTATAGACACAAAGAAAGCCAAGCTACCCCACAGCTCAAAGATATGCCATCTACCAGGCCACCAAACCAAAGTCACCTGCGAGCACCTGAAGCTAGATGCCTTCGGCCCAACCTTAGACACCTCAGGCACCATCCTAGGGCAGCACAGCAGAAGGATGCCTTGCCACCTAGGCTAGAGGCAGGAAGGAGAGAGGAGGCTGCCAAACCAGCCCTTTTGCACCAGCACTTAAGAAAACACCTTCCTTGAAAGACTGTTTTATACAAACTTGCCATTAAAGAGCCCACCATGCTACTGCAAGAGCAGAAACACAACCTGAGGCTGTGTAAAAGCTTTGCTACGGGCATTAGAGTTATTTATTGAATGACTACTAAAGAAGAGCAGGACCAAAGGCCCCTCTGGAGCAGGGTCAGGCACATGGAAGCAGTATTGAAGCAGAAGACATGGTTTCCTGGCAGACTCCCTGCAGCCCTTGTGCATGTGTCAGACACACAGACCTATGAGCATGTGCTGCCCCAGCTGATGCCAGCTCTGTTGCTGCACTGAACGTTTCTGTATGGCTGTCAGGCTGACCAGCTCTGAGATTTTGAATGTGCTGTAGAAGTGAAGTAAACTCCATGCTCAGTCATCCCTTACACAGGGGTACATTATACAGCCAGACAATGCACCTCTCTCCATCCTCATGTTCCTTGGAAAGACAGAATGGGCACAGCAGCTAAGAGGACCACACACAGCTCTCATCCCTGTTCTGTTTCTCACCTGCCCTGCTCTGGCTAATGTTCCCATCCTATGTCCCTTGAGCTGGGAGTCTCCTCTGCTCCCCACTCTCTGCCCCACCATCTCTTTCTTCATTGAGGGATGTATGTGTGTGATGAGAAGCCTCATCACATCTGAGTTTTGCCCTGTCTGTACACTGGATGTCTTCCTTCCATTTTCTTCCAGTTCTTAAGCTGCTGGAGCAGACCAGAGCTGCCAGCCAGAGCCAGACATCTGGGGAACAAGCAGCCAAACCCACGTGGGCAAGCCTGGACAGAGCTGCTGAGCACAGCTGCTTCCAGCCCAGGCAAGGGTGATGCCACCTTCCCCTCACTTGGAGGACAAAGCCACCAGCTGGAAGCAGCTGCTTGTGCCACCCGGTCCCAGCACAGCCTGTTTTGTGCAATGCAGGCAGGGCTGTGATGGTCACATCATGTCACAGGGTTTGGCTGTGTGTGGCTGTGCTGGGAACAGCCATGAGGCTGAGCTCCTCCTCACACAGCCCTTTAAATTGACCCCATATGTGTCTTATTTTCCAGTTTGCTTTGTCACCATTGAAATTAGTGACTCCCTTCTGCTCCAAAACAGGAAACAACATCTAATGGTATAAAAATTAGGATTTGCCACATGTCGTGCTAGGAAATGCAGAAATAGCTCTGATCTTTGTCCCAAGCTCCTGGTCTAGCCAAGATCCTGGAGAACTAGCACTGCACTTGTATTATTCCTTCTTCTTTCCCTCCTTTTCCCATCTAAGTGCTTTTCTCAGCCCTCCTGCCTCCACACTTACCGGGTGGCCAAAGGAGCTCATGCAGGTGCTGTGATCCAGAGGCATGAGCAGCCCTGGAGGCAGGGTGGTGCTGCCTGGAGGAACCAAAAGAAATCAGAGTAAAGGGAAACACCATGGGAGGCCAGAGGCTCAGCCAAACAAGCAGGGGCACGGAGGCAGTGAGCACCATCAGAGTACAGCCTGCCTGGTGTGGAGCTGCCAGGCTTTGTAGGGCTTCCTGTAAGAAGGCTTTTCTCCAGAAAGCATAGCAAGTGCCCTTCAGGTGAGGGCAACCAATTCCTACAAGAACCAGAGAACTGCCAAGAAAATGTGAACATTGGATCACACACATCTCCAGATCCAGGCTTTGGGGAGTTCAGAGCTAGGTCTGAATTTCAAGGGCTCCCCAAAGTCATCGTTCAAACCACCCCTGGGCTGGGCAGGGAGGGACCAGGATACAACCCTGCCCTGATCCATCCAACCAGTGGATGGTCTGAGCCTCTGCACTCCCTAAAGCACAGGGGCTGGCTTCCTTGGTGTCTGCTGTTTGAGCCAAACCACGCACTGAATCAGCTGCTTCTGGAGGAAAAAGCAAAAGAGCAGCAACAGCCTGAGGTGCACTAGAACGTGTTCCCCACCAGCTGGGCAGCAGCAGCCCTGCAGCACCCACATTACCAAGGGGGCAGAGATGCACAGTACAGAAACTCCACTGCACAATCCCTTCTCTCCAGACAGCCCAGCCCTGCCTTCCACAACTGCATTTCAGTATCAACCTTCAATTTTCCTGAACAAGTCTATGCAACAGGGAACAACAACAAAACAAATTTTGTGCAATTTTTTAAACCAAAAATAAATGACTCTTAAACTGCAAACAAACACTGTATCTTGATCTCTCAGTCATGTGTTTATTTTCCTGGGGAAATCTTTCTTGAACCTGTATCCTGGCCCTAGATAAGAGACGGGGAGAGCTCAACGGCAGAGGCTGTGCAGTCTCTGCCTGCAGCCAGCTGTGCAGCTTAGAGACATTTTTTTTAAAGAAACAGCTTATCTTAATCAAGTTAATGGCCTTGCTTTGGTAATGAGCACAGCCAAGCTGCTCTACCCAAGGGCAAGAAGTAGTGGGAAGAACAAAAGTTGTGTTTGTGCTGTGGGAGGTGGGCTGCAGGTTTGGTTTTTTCTTAGAGAGGATCAGCAGTACTAACTAGTTAACCCCAGTTGGTTTTGAGCAGACAAGAATTTCATGGTGTCTGCAGCTTGCTGGGCAGAGCCTTTCCAAATCCTACACCAAGGAGCTCTGCCTCCATGAGGGCAAAAAATAAAAACCTGCTTCTCAGCTGGATGAGGCATCAAGCTGTCCCTTGCCCGCAAAGCTGCGGCTCCGGAAGAGACTGGTGAAAGAGGAGTGCAGCACCAGAGCCATGAGCAGCTAGAAATGGCAGAGGCCCACTTCCTGGAGAAGAAAGGAGCTTCTTGCTTCTCTCCAGATGTTAGACACTGAATTTAGGGCAAGGTGTTCTTGGGTAGCCTGGGCTGCAAGGGGAAAGGATAGTTCCAGGGTCCTAGGTTAGATAAATGCAGTGGCCGAGATGAAGTTTAGCATCCTGGAGCAGTCTAAAGATTGAAGGGAAGCAAAAACGCCCATTAAATCCCTCTATGACAGAAGAATTGGATCCTCACTGACCATTCCACTATTTATTCAGCCAACAAAGCATAGAGCAGTGACCAAAAGTAACTGCACTGCTTTCCAAGGAAGTGTCCAGTACAGGAAGGCACTGCAGGCTTCTCTCCAAATCACAACAATACAGAAACGCAGTATCTTTGGGAAGAGGCATCCTCTCCCTCCTCTTCCTGGGTAAATACAGCAACATTTCTCTGGGGTCCCAGAAACAGCAGTTCTGTCACAATAGATGGGTCCTGGCTGGTAGGACCCAGCTACAGGACAATCCTCATCAACACAGTGATGCCAAATCACTGAGGATCCTTCTGGGATTCAAATTCTGCCCCGGATGTGTTGCAAATCAGTATATAAACTTTTAAGTGACCTCAAAGCGAGGCAGAGCTTTTGAGAATGTATTGGCTGTCCAGCATCACTGTTACAGGGCCACATATTACAGCAAAACAAGGGTAGTAAAGGGATATGACATTTTTATGGCACTACCCCAACCATCCTCAGCCTCAAAACCAGAACAGCCAGTCCCTCAAGGCAAACAAATTGCATTATCTGAGCAGTCCCAGCCTCCCAGGCTGTAGCACAGACTCTAGTTAACCCCAAAAAGTCCTTTTCACAGAGGCCGGCTGGATACCGGGAAGTGTCTCCTGCCTGAAGAGACAATGCCATCCTGTGGCTGTTCGGGAATACTGACACTTTCTGCAGGGGTTTTCCAGCAGCTGTCCTTTGCCCTTCCTGGTGAGAGAGGTGCATTTGGAGTGCCAGACAGACCCTCCTCAGAAAAGGTGCCTCATTTGCTTTTAGCTCAAAAACAAAGCTTGTTTTAAGAGAATATTCCCTGCTCCCAGGTGGGATTCAGCTTTAGGATGGGATTACGTTTTGCTGCTGCACAGGAAAGTCACAGGTAACAATCATGCCTGCTGTTTTTTAGAGCATATACTTACTTTTGGAGTGGCTGTGTGTGAGATTAGTCCTCCTCTCCCTCTCAGTCACCTTCCTGATGACTTCACTGAGCCCTTTAACTGAATAACAAACAAAAATCTGTCCTTGCCCACAGACAAGTGGGCAACAGAGAGAAAACACTTCACAGTAGAGAGCCCTCATTGCTTTCCCATGCCCTTCTCTGGTGCTCTTAGCACAGAGCCTGCAAAACACTTCAAGTGCAATTTTCCTTTCTACTCCTCTCACCATTAGTCTCCTCCTTCCCCCAAACCAGGGCTTGGATATCCTAATGCAGCTCAGACAAGTCTCTGCCACCCAAGAGGCACAGCCCTGAAAGTACAATGAAGAATTTAGTGCTCACCTCTGAGAGACAACTCTCTACCTGGCTCTCCTCAGCCAGGCCCTAGCAAGCACAGATCAGTTAAGTGCTTCAAAGAGTTAAGTCACACAGAGAGCACAATCCCCATCCCTGTGTTGGAGCAGACCCCAAAGACCTAATCTGCACAGTCCCACTCCAGGCCTGGGTAACGCTTCCACTTTGTGCAAAATGCTTAAATACGAAGAAAAATAATTCTACCATCCAAAGCAAAGACAAATATTTTAAGAGCTCCTTTATTTGCGGTTTTATTACTTTCTCCAAAGTCTGGGAAGGATTCTCTAAAATGTATTACTCAGCTTAGCACTGCAATAGAAAAGGCCATTAAGACATGGGACAACCATGTCCCAGTGTGCTCAGACAAGGAAGCCTTTGAGCAAGCAGCATTTGGTTAGCTCATACTTCTTCCCTGGCTGGAGCTGGCTGTCCAGAATTTTAATATCTTCTCAGGGAAAAAAAAAAAAAAAACAAACCTCACCTTTATGGCTGAGTAAAAGAAAAAAAAAAAAAACAACCCTCACCTTTATGGCGGAGAAAAAAAAAAAAAAAAAAAAAGCAGTCAAATGTGAAACCATTCACTGGGGCACACAGGATCAGTTTAACTCCAAGAGATTTCTCATTTTAGAGGTGGATGACAGGTGTTATCATTTCAGCATCACTACCTGCCACACTGCTGATGAAAAAGCAGAAGACAGCAGATGGAACAGTTGCATAGGGAATTTGATTAATTGTCTGTAAGCAAGCAGTAGAGAGAGGTAGGTCTGGGATGATGAGCAGAGCCTGGAGGAGAGTGGACCTTACATTCACCCTGTTCTGGGCCTCACCCTGGAAAGTGAACATCAATCTACTGCACATCTCCTTTGTATTTTCTCTGGGCTGGGAAAAATGACACAAGCAAAATAGCAAGATTTTAACCTGCAGAGATGTGATCCTGGAGGCTGAGGAACCCAGTCTACAGAACACACATGGGTTAATGAGCCTTGCCAGCAGACTGGCAGCATTTCCCAAAACCCAGTTCTGCAGGAAGAATAAGGAATGTGCCCAAATAATGAGGAAAGCTGCAGACCAAAACAGGGAGAGGTGACAGTCTCAGAAAAGTTCACTCTGATGTAAATTAGGGGGCTATTATTTGTTAGTAGGTTCAAATTTATTTTTGGAAGTCTGAAGTGGATGGCACCAGAGGACAGAATTAAGAGGAGTCTGCAGCCCAGGTTTCAGAAAGAACAACATGTGTTAAGGCTTGTTTTACATAAAATTCATGAAAGTTGCATGTATTGGATCAAGCAGGTTCTTGTCATGCTTAGCCAACCAGAGAATCTACAAGAAGGATGCCCCCATAAGCCCCCTGCTAGTCTCTGGAACATCACCCACCAGGAGCTCCAAGGGCTGGTAGCAGGCTGGCCTGCAGATCCAGATGTCCCTGGGTGCACATTGGTCAGCTGTTGTCTCCTTTGTATTGGAGAAAGCTGTCTGAATCAAACTTTTAAAGAAATATTGAATCTTTATCTTTCGGTATTGTTCTGCAGAGAGTTCTATTCAAGCCCTGATCTTTTTCCTCTTCTCTGATAAAGACTTTTTCCTCCTCCCCAGGACTGGCTCATTACTGGAAGACTGAGGATGGATCTTCATCTCCGTAAAAGGGATGGAGAATTCATGTCCTTTCCATGACTCCCAGTTCACACCCTGGGAAAAGACCAAGGAATTTCTCTTACTAAAGTGCCCAGACCAGTGCTAAGAGTCTACCACTGCCCACCTCAAATACCATTTAACCCTCCAATAAACAGAGACTTTAATTATAATCAGTCTTTCAGATACTCTTAATATAGATCAAACCTCTATCTAGCTTGGAGCACAACAGACTGAGCCACCTTCAATCCCAAATTAAGCCTGTACAGAGAGAGGTACCCCAAGGCATGCACTAAAAACTAAGGGAAAGGCTATACCAGACAGTGAGCAAACATCCCAGTATGATTCCTAGTAAGTGTTCCTTTAGGTGTTCCCCTCAGAGAGCAAGACAGTTCCACCTCAAGTATCTATGCCCACAAGAAGCAGGGAGCCATGAGCCATGGATCCAGGGAGGAGAGAGTAAGAGCTCTAGGTTCTGTTATGGATCATTTTGCTTTCTAATGAAATGAGTTGGAGGGCAATCCCTCCTGCTCCAAGGAAGGACGGGAAGGAAACACAGTGTGTTTTCTCCAGGCTGTGAAGAAAGAATCAGCACACCAGCTGTGCTGCCCACCTCACTGGGATTGCTCTCCCCGTGCCTCCCGTTGAGGTTGGCCAGGTGGCAGTTCTTACACCACCATCTGCTGTGGTGTGTCAGGGCACAGTTGCTGAGAGCCAAATCATTGTCCCCTTCCCATGTTGTGAACTTCCAGCCATTGTGGTACGTCCTTGCATCCCCTAAAAGAAGGGATCAAAGACACAGAGAGTTAAGTTACTACAGCTGCTCAGCCTGAGGGCTTATCCACCCTTCAGGTGGGACCCAGCAGGCCTGGCAGGGAAAAAGCTCAGGATAGGTCTGGACACAAATCTCTAAAGCACTGCTGTTAGAGGACATGTCCAAGGGGTGGATCCTCCCAGCTGAAGATCTAAACCTCATGGCAAGAGGGTATTAAAGGATAAATGGAAGACTATGGACACAACAGCAACTAAGGATTTACCAGTGGCAGAAACCAGCACTGCTGTTGAGAAAACTCCTATCTGAATAAAAGACACTTTTATTCCCTCTCAGCTGGGAAGCCCCAGAAGTTGCTGCCCCATCAGCACAGGTTACCTCATAGAAACTTCCCAGCTTGCCTTTTTAGGCATTTCCCTGCAACCCAAAGCCCTCTCTTCCCCATGAACAAGCAACTCTTTCTCCTGTCTTCAGCATGAGACAGGCCCATGGGCACACTCTTCTCAGTCTTCCTGGGAAGACTTTTCTCCTTAAAGAGAACCACATCTGATCTGTCCTGACCTAAGGAGCTCGCACTCTCCTGGCAAGACAAACACACAGGTCCCAGCATTTGCTTCTCTGTGCAGAGACAGCACCAGTCCAGTACAAGGCCCTCCCTGCCAGCATTGCCTGTGTAATTCCCCACACAGCCTGTGTCTGCCCCTGCCTGAGGCAAGGGAAGTCATAGACTGAAGAAGTCATAGACAGCACAGACAGATTTGCTAGCTGCCCACAAATCCAGACAGAGCTCGTAGCAGAGGAAGCTGCTGCTCGTGAGCTTGTGCAGCTTGTCAAGACCTAGAAATAAAAGACAATTACTCTTTAAAGTGGGAAGCCTGTTCACCTTTGCAGTCTGAGATTCTCACCCCATGACCATTTTGGTTAAATCAGCTATTTCCTGCCTCCTCCTTCCCTGCTTGAGGCTTCATGACAATGTGCCAAGTTTATGCTGTCTTATCTCAGTTTCTGGCAAGAGACAGAAATATCAGAAGAAAAAAACAATCTTAACCAGCACAAGACTGGCTGTACTGCAACATTATTTTTCCCAGAACATTTAAAGGCTCTTACTCCAAAAACTTTGCCCTATTTAATGCTGGATTCTCAGATTCACACACTTTATTTTCTGACTGCACATAAGCACTGGGGCAAATACTTAGTTATACAAATGTTACAGTTTACTTCCCACAAATCTGAGCATGGTCTGAACACTTAGACAAAACAAGCTTCAGCAAGATCCACAAAGTGTTTGAGTTTCTAAACTTCACCAAGATCAGAGGGGCTTGGCAGTAACACACAACGATTTATTTCAGTGGAGAAAATAATTTATCACTGAAAGGTGAAAAAAGGTAATATTTCTCTATGGTTGTTTATGGAGATTGCTATCAGAGAACCTCAGACCTCACTCCTCCACATTCACACACACTTCCCACCTCAAAGCATCCGTGCTTCTGCCTTCAGATCCCTTTAAGTCCCTCAGCACCTCCTGTGTGGCCAGAGTTGAGGTGCATGCTCACAGAACTAGCAATGAAAACACTAACAGGCATCAGCTGAACTGCATTAACTGTACATACACACAACCCCAGACTGTTGGGTACATCAGCATCCACTACCCTCCCTGAGACATGCTACTCTGTTCAGGAAGGAGCTGAAACACAGGAGTGCAGCAGAGAGAAAGGAGCCTCAGCTACCATTTGTATCACGTCCATGTGATTACATTTATCAAAAAGCAGGAAGAGGAGCAGAGCCCCACTCAGTATCCACCTGCCTGTCAGTGCTCATGTCACAGCACGCCTGCAGCAGCCTGCTGCCATCCCTGTTCAGGTAAATGCTGTACAGGCCACTGGAAGCATTTCTGTTCTGCTGCACCTGGCTGCAGTCTGTGGGATACAGGCAGAGGAAGCTCACTGTGTGAACAGCACGGGAAAAACTGTCCATCAGCAGAGCAGGAGGAGGCACTTCACCTTGGGAAGCTCCTATGGACAAGGGTACTGGAAAAGAAGCACAGAAAGCAGCAGCCCCTGCAGTGCCCTCACACAGGGCCCAGCTGCATCAGCAGGTAGCAGCTGTTGGCCTTCCCCACTGCCTGGGAGCTGGCACAAGGATACTGTCCCCAAAGGCTGCAAGAGATAGAACCACAGAATCCTGGAATGGTTTGGGTTGGAAGGGACCTTAAAGCTCGATTCCTTCCAACCCCCTGCTATGGCAGGCATGCCACTCACTATCCCAGGTTGCTCAGGGCCCCATCCAGCCTGGCCATGAGCACTTCAAGGGATGGGGCAGCCACAGTCTCTGTGGGCAACCTGTGCCAATGCCTCACCACCCTCTAAGGTATCTCTTCTTGATCTCTAATCTAAACCTGCCCTCTGACAGTTTCAAACCATTGCCCCTGGTCCTGCCACTGCCTGTCCATACAAAAAGACCCAGCTGTGGCTTGCAATAAGAGCAGGAAGAGGAGCCCTTGTTTGTGGGAGTGGCAGAAAAAAGGGACTTCAATTTCTCTGCATTTCACAGTTAATCCACAATTGGCAACCCCTGTGGGCATTCACACAGTACAAGAAGCTCCCACAGCATGCTGGCATGAAATGTTTGATTTGCTGCCACTCTGGTGTGCATTTCCTGACCTCTGAACAACCTGGGCAGCTACCCAAGGCCCTGAGACTACTTACACTGCTGTGCCCTGCCATCCCTAGGATGTGCAGAAAGATTTCCTGCATTATCATCCTCTCTGCTGCCCACTGGCCACTCATCAGCAGGTTTTGTCCTGTACATGGCTAGCAAGGCTTGCCAGCACTGGTGACCAGTGTGGGCAATCTCCACTCACAGACACACCATGTTCCCAAGCCTCCAGATGGTGTGGCTTAGAATGGACACCCAGCCAGGAGTAACACCACTGATTTGCTAACTGGTTTGCTTATGATCACAGTTTCCCTGTGCATCTGTAGGTGTCTTAGGTTGCAAATGCAAGATGTGGCTGGAGGTGTGTATTCCATTCCCATCTGTTAGAGGTGGGGCAGTTATCTTTAACTGGGCCACTTGTTAAAACCAGGTGGGGCAGTTTTCTTTCTCTCTTCCAGGACCCATCCTCCCTCAGGGAGATACCTTCTGTTCATGAGCCATTGAGTGTCAGTGCATGGCTGATAAAATTCCATCATCCCATTGGAAGATGCTCTGCCCAGGGGGAGGAGCCAAGCATTCCTACCTGGATATAATCTGAGGATTGGAACACCAAAACTGCCTTCTTCCACTGGATTCCCAGAGGAGCAGCTTTTCTTCTCCACTGGATTCCCAGAGGAAGACCAGGCCCATCTACAACAGTACTGGACCTTCAGAGGGAAACTCCACACTTCTACAGGATCACTGCTCCAGCACAACCACATCTGTCACTGCAGGAGGGGCAGCCACCATTGAATGGGACTGCTGCCAACACCCTGACCCACAGGGTGTCAGGTTGTGGCTCTGTCAGTGTTGTTTTGTACTACTGCATTTTTATTTTCCCTAATAAAGAACTGTTATTCCTACTCCCATATTTTTGCCTGAGAGCCCCTTAATTTCAAAATTGTAATAATTCAGAGGGAGAGGGTTTACATTTTCCATTTCAAGAGAGGCTCCTGCCTTCCTTAGCAGACACATGTCTTTTCAAACCAAGACAGTAGGACACAAACTCTGTCTTTGATCTCTGCTGTGATGCACAACAGCTGCAGAGCAGATGGGAAAAATGCAACATCCAAGGCCAGTTCCTACCTGTTGAGAAGCTACGTTCTGTCTTTCTGCTCTGGCCATCTCCCTTGTAGGCCATGACAGAGACAGTGTACCTCACTCCTTGTTCCAGCCCTTCCAGCACAAACAGTTGTTTGCTGGCACCTAGATGTACTTCCTGCCAAGTGACAAGAGATCAAAGCACAACCCAACTCAGAACAGCATTTGGCTTTTCTGGACCACAGTGCCTCAATCCCCATATGCATTTACAAGCTTTTCTTGTAGGGTTCAGATGCGTAAATTCACCCTGCATCCTTGAAACATAAGTCCATCTCCTCAGAAGGAAGACTGGGAGCAAGGTCTCAAGAAACACTCCTAGGACACTGAGGACACCCTGCCCCTGGTAAGTGCTGCCCTTCCAGATCATGGCAACTTACTCTAAGTGAAGAGGCAACCATGTTTTCTGCACCTGAAGATCTGTTGGTAAGAGGATTCCGCTGTCACTAAATCCCTCCACACCTTCTACTCATGACAGCAGCACATTGTTTTCCTTGAGCTCTCCCTCCCTGGGTTACAGATAGCATAGACTCCCACTCAAAATTTCTGTAGTCCACATACCCACAAGTCCCAGCTGGCAGAGCCCATAATCACAGGGATAATTTCAGTGGAGTCTACAGGCCTGAGGAATTCAAGGAATTCACTGTACCTTGCTTGTACCATCTTCTCTGACCTGGTAAGTGAGAGAACAGCAATCAATCTGTGCTGCTGGAGGAGTCCAGGTAACTAGACCAGTGGAATGAGTCACACCTGATACATGGAGGATCAATCTCTATGCAAAAAGAAAAGTCAACTCCCATTTGTTACGCATCGAGTGAAAGCATTAGACAAGCACTACCTCAGGTTCAGATTTTTGGCAGCAGCTTAAATTCAAGTGACCTGCACCTTAACTGCCCTGGCTCCCAAGTTCTTAAAAACTTCAAATCAGGTCTAGTATAAATTAGTTGTTTATTGAATAGACAGAAGATTAACAGACAAAAGGCCTTAAACAGAGTTACTTACTACACAGGTTAAAACAAAGAATTACTAGTAGATTTACATAAAACAGTGCACAACATAAAGTTACATATAGCTAGCAAAGAAATAGTATAGATTAGGAGTCAACATTGTTTACCATCAACTGATGATAGGGTACACATATTCCTTTCACTCAATTTCCAGAAGAGTAACTCAGGGCCAGAGTCCCAACCCTTGAGGAGAGGTCCCCACACATTTCCAAGGAATGCGCAAAAGACTTCTTTGTGAAAGTTTTGTGTAGCTTTTATGGTTTGTAAAGCGAACTGCCAGCCAGAAATTCAAGGCTTATCTCCCTTCAATCTGCTTTCAAGGCAAGATGTTTATGGTCAGCTGGAAATTCCAGCTCCCTGGTACCAGAGATAAGTCACTACAGGACAGATGTCTTGGGTTATCTCACCAATTAGCAGATTCCTGGAAGGTGGGAAGATGCCCTGAGCTATCACATCAGCTGATAGAATAGAGAAGCTCTTCTGTGGCACAGGGGAAGTCCTGCTACACCACTGCATAAATGAAAGACACAAACTGCAGTGCAGGTCTTGGGCTGAATTGCAATTGTCTGCAAGTCCACCAGTGGCCTTCACAGGTAGCAAGGAGCCAAAGCCTAGACCAAACACTGCAAGCCTTCTACAGATCTGGTTTGGGATGTTCTGTGAGCCCAGCAATTGGCTCAACTGTGCAGTGTCCAGGAGCTCCTCACGTGTCTGCCTGAGAAGTCTCCATCAGGCTCATCTCTGAGGAGCACTCACAGAGAGGACAGGTTTAGGCTCTATGCCCCAGTCCTGGAGCACAGCTCTAATGTGGCCTGCTGAGGGCCTCTACCCTTTGGTACCCTACTGCAGATAAAGAATGACTTCACAGGCTTTGTTGTTGTCATGGGTCAGTTTTCTTTAGTAAATGAAGGAATACAAAGGGACCCAGAGCCTTACAGTTCAGTCTGTGCTGGATATGGGATACCAGCTCCTTCACTGCCATCAAAGACTTGGCCAGACTTTTCCTGAGCTGTCAGACTGCCCAAGGTCAGCACAAGGAGAAGAACAGAATTATTTTAATGCAGTGCCAGTTAACAGCAGTTGTCAAATAGTGTCTTATGAGATGCCAACAAGGGGGCTCCAGTGCTTCCCTCAAGATAAATCAAATTTTTAAATGTGTTGAAAGTAGCAACACTGGAAGCAGCTTCTCCCTAATCTTCATCCTGTGCTTGCTATATTCTATGTATTTTGGGAACATCTTAAGGAAACAATTTGATGAGTAAGGTTTTACTGGCTTTCCAAGTTGTACAGAGGAGGTCCTTGGTGGGCAGTGCTGGCCTCCAGGGAAGACTGCTCCAGCCCTGAAGTACACCTGAGTTTATATCAAACTATAAATGAATAATCTATCTCAATTCCCTGCTCTTCCACAAATCTCCCTGGAGGACTATGGGCATGTTGTTGTCTGTCTTTTCTGTATAAGCCAGGCTACAAAAGCCTGGCCTTGAAGAATGCTATGAGGATAAGCATAACAAAAATTATAATGCATCAGTGAAATAATGCAGTTGCAAAAAGGCCAAAGAAAAACACAAGGCCATGCTTTGTCTGTCTTAGATAAATGAGAAGAGTCGAGCAGGCTGGCTCCTCCCAGGAAATGCTGCACTCCTCATGCACAGTGCTACTGCAAAAAGCAGATAAAAAGGCAGAGAGGAAGAAATCAAACCAGCAAATATAAGAGCAGGGACAGCAGCACTGCAGTGCACAGCCCATGCTGTTTAAGATGCTGTATATTCATTATAACCACCTTACACCAGGCTCATGAGTTAACCAGTAGTCCATTATCTAATGAACTTGGGCTTCATTTGGGAGAGCACAACTGCTTTAAGGGAAACAACCCAGAGACGTCCTCAGACAAGTTCACTACATATCTATCTCCAGCTGGACAGGAGGGGGAGCTGAGAGGTACCAAATCCATCCGAAGCAGCAAGGGATGGGAAGGGCAGCCTCAGAGGCTGCAGTCTCACAGCACTGCCCTTAAAGGCCAGCTGGCAGCTCCCATGGGTGCAGGGGGCCACCACAGGGCAGCTCCCTGCCACAGCCACTTTTAATGCTAGGGAGTAATCAGCCAGATTAATCTCACACTTAAGTGAGAAAATGTATTCTTTTTTTCCCCAGAAGCTGTACTATTTTTGCAGAGGTATAATTTATTTTTGTGCAGATATTTTAAAAATATCACTACTAATGTTAAATGCATTCCCTCTCTGCAGTTTCACTTCATGCAAAATTTCCGGGTGCCTCCATTTTCATGCCTGTTCAAGAAAAAACCACTTCAATTTGCCGAGTTTTGCAGAAACTCTCCTTGAATTTCTGGTTTCAGATAGGTTCAGCCTTTTAGCCTCGAGATCTGTCCCCATCAGGTGCCCTTGATCTCTGTAAGCACTGGGGAACTCTTTGGCATCTTGCCCTGTATCCAAGCTTCAACTGTTCTATCACACACCAGATGAATTCATAAACTAGAAAAAGTACATTAGCAAGGTCAATGGACATAGAGTAACCCCAAATATTCCCAGTACGTCACAGTCCTTATGGCTAATTGAACAGAATAGATTTAAGCCTGCTTAGCAGTCTCCTAGGACTGGCCTAAGGTCACAAGTCAAAGGGCAGGCCATTACTTTTAACTGTCTCCAATTCTAAAATGGTTTCATTTTGGTTGTTAAACCTGCTATTGTTAGGCTTGATAGCACCACATGAAGCACTGCATAGTTTTGATTAAGCACTAGTGAAAGAAGAACCATCAGCTGCCATCACTCTTGCATTATGACATCTGCCTCTTCTGTAATCATCTATAGCAGCAGTCTCTGTTATGGGTAGCCTGTATGCATATATTTAAATTACTAAATTTAATGATTTAAGTGGGGTTACCACTGTGCAGCAATGCAAAACGTACTCATAAAACATAAAATAACAAGAGAGCAGGATCCTTCTGTTGGAAGGAAAGGGTTAAAAGTGGAATAATGGGGAGGAGGATGGTACATCAGTGACCTTGCAGTTGGGAATGCCCAGGCCTGAAGAGTAACAGTGTGGGAAACCCCATATATTATGCCTACTGCTGTTTATCCTCTGTCTGTTTTGAGAAGTAGAATTTCTGTGTAGAGATAATGTAGGGGTTTGGAGAGACTTGGAAGTGCTTTCATGGACTTAAGCTCCCTGTTTTGGAAGAGAAGAGATCAAAGCACAGGTAAACACCTGCATGGGCCCTTGAAAAATGGGACTGAGCCTAATGGAGCAGGCAAACCTGCCTGTGTGTCTCTGCCCAGGTGTTGCTTTGGGATCCTCCAATTAGTGAAGTATTGAAATAAATCTCCTCTTTGCATTTCAGCCATGGTTTTGTGGTTGTTCCAGATGCCCGCCTGAGTTGATGCACAACTTCCAGCCCATTTCCTTTCCCTTCTGCCCACATTACCTGTCAGAGTGTCAGTGCTTGCCTTCTTACTCTGCTTGCTCCCCAGCCCTGTCCAGAGATGGATGGTGAACTTCATGCCTGGCTTCAGTCCTGGCAGGGTGGTAATGTCCTGTCCTTCCCCACTCCTGTTTCCTTGGTGTGCTCATCAGCACAAGTGTAGCTCACCACATACCTGTCTACAGGAGCTTGGACTCTGTACCAGGAGATGGTGGCTGAGTCCTCTGTCACTTGATCACTTACCAGACTCTTTGGGCTGTCCATTACCATGAAATAAAGTGCAGAGTAAAAAGACCCTTAATTTTTTTGTTTTCCAAAGCCCTGCGATGCTACCCTCAGGAAACAAAGGATGACAAGCACTGACTCATCTGTGGCTTTCACTGGGTCTCAGTGGCTAATCACCACACTTGGTACTGACAATACACAAGTGGAGCAAGGCAAGGTGAGGCAATGAGGCACAGCCAGCCAAAGCTATCAGGAATAAAATATCAAGTAGAGATACAGGGAAGAATGATTGTGCAGAAGAATGTCCAGCTGAAATCTAAGCACATGTCAAACCTAAGTTCTTATGAAACTTAAGAGAGATCCATTAGACCAGTGATTTGGAAGCATTCATGGCTCTGGATTCCTGGATAATGTAGATAAAGTTTGGCAAAGAAAAAGATGTGAGAGCCTGAGGCAGCACTAAGAACCTGCTCCCCTTTATCAATCTCTCCTGCAAATGTCTCTTCTTGAGCTGTGAGGTGCCAGCAAGGTGTAACACTTCTCCACATTATGACTGAGAAAGGAAGTCCTCAGTAAAACAAGTAGCCAAAGAAGAACATACTCATGTGAAACAACGTTCCTCCTTCCACAGCTGCAAAATCATACTCTAGCACTTCCACAGGTCACTCATGACAGTGTTTTTGCCTACCCTCTTGCTCTGCTTGCTTCTTTTCCATGCCCAGACACAGATGATGCACACCATATCTGATTCAAAACTCATCTGGATAGTAAGACCTGTGTCCTGCCCCATCTCTTCCTCATTTCCAGGAAGCACTAGCAATGCCCTCTGCCCATCAGGTAGGCTTCAGCCTGGCTAAGCAGCCAACTTCTGTATGCAAAAACCTTGATTATACAAATGGACTTGCTGATAGCTAAGAGACTTTATCCAGGCTCAAACCATTTCTTACTCTTCCATGTTCCAGGAAAAGATTATTAAAATAAGGGTGTTTCCTCCCTTGATTCGTTAATTAATACTATTCTTACCAGTGACAGTAGCTGAACTTGTGTCTAGCCTATGATCTGCAGCAGACCAGAACTGAGAACACCTCCTCAACAGAGTGTCATGCAGAAGCACAACGATTCTTTGGAATACCTGCCACTGCTTCAGTGCTGATCATTTTGTTCTGTCAGGTTCCTTTCTCTGCCCAGAGGAAGATGACATTAAATGCCAGGTTTCAGTCCCGTCAGAGTCGTGGTAGTCTTGTTCTTCCCCACTTCTACCTCCTCTGTGGCACCACCAACAGAGGTGTAGTTCACCATGTACCTATCTATGAGAGTCTGGGCCCTGTGCCAGGAGATGGTGGCTGGGTCTTCTGTCACTTGGTCAGTGACCAGGTGAGCCAGGCTGTTGATTTCTACAGAGGCAGTTAAAAGCAAAGAACACAGGCTGCCATAGTCAGGCTCTGCTGTGACCTGTGACACTGCTTCCCTTCAGGGGCCTTGCTGGTTTCTTCCTTTCTCAAGTCCTATTTCTGATCACACATTGATTGGACCCAAAAATCTGAAAGGTGACAAGGTCTGAGGTGGTTAAAAAGGTCTATCTTTAATTCTAATAGATGTTTTCCTGGGAAACAGCACAGCCAGTCCTGATCTGGGCAGAAAAGCCCTTACAAAGCACAATACTGTCACTTTCCTGCTTTGTCATGGTCACAAGCCTCCAAAGCACACATACATGTCATCTGTCCAGAAAGTGAGAGAACAACCAAGCTCTTTTGCTAAGAGGCCAGGGTGACACAGGTACACTTTTATTCATCTCCCTCCAGCAAGTCCCTGACCTAGAGATGAGTCTTGTCAATGCCTGCCACCACCTTCAGTGGATTCCAACGTTCAGATTTACAGTGTTATAAACAGGAAACACATTAGGAAGATCACTACACATTCTTAACTAGGACTGGCAACACAAGAACAACTGAGGAACCATGATTATTCATTCTATTGCAAAAAAAAGGATGGCCTGCATGCTGTTAACCTCTCTGCACTTCAATTTCTTCATCTCAAGGAGCTGAATATTTCCCTATTGCATGATGAAGGATAAACAAATCAACCAATTAAAACAAGGCTATACAAACACATAAGAGACACTGCTGAAGGGCTTTATTTACCCTAATGATTGTTAGTATTTACAACATGACCTCTTTGTAGTACCAACAGGTAATTAGAATCTGTGATGATGCTTGTTGTTGTTGTTGACAGTTGGGCTGTCAATTTCTATAAGAAAAAGTCATAATTATTAGAAGTTTAATATAGTGATGTGGTAATCACAATGGCCTAAAGACAACACAAGTTTCAGAGCTGGAGGGAGCATGTTTTATTAGACTATCAAATACATTTGGAAAAACAGACAAAATTTGGGAAATTATTTTATGTCTAAAGACCTAAAAGGGGTTTCTGTTTATCCAAAAGCTTGCTTGTTTTTTTCTCTCCAGTCCAAGCTGGTAAATCTAACAGAAGTTTTATCTTTAGCTGTAAATTGTGTTTTGACCATGCAGTGTAAATAACCACTACTTAAACGAGTCATCATTGGATATTTGTGGAGCCAAATCATTTTGTACTGCTGGATACAGTGCAAGGAAGATAAAATAGGTGTGCTAACTGCTTCCATGTCCTGCCATTCTTGGTACACTGGTAACCACATCAGTGTCATGTCAGTGCCAAGGTGGCTGAGCTTTGGCAGGGTCAGTGATCCCTCTGCCCTGCACTGGGAGAGATGGGCTGCTGCTTTCTGTGGAACAGCTGAGTGAAAAACATGGATGTCCAAACAGGGCTACTCTTAACTCCTTCCCCTCATGGGCCCTGCTGATTTCTTTCACCTCTCATCCTTTATTTCTTGCCAAGGATGGGCCTGAACTAGCAAGTGGCAGGGTGCCCCATTCTGAGGTATTTCATCTGGGCTTTAGGTCTCCTCACAGCTATGGGAGCAGGGCTCTTTCCTTGGGAGTAACAAAAGCACAGCCACTGCCCAGGCAGAGACAGAGCACAGGCAGAATATAGTGTTACTGGCTTTTGCTTCCTGAAGATCACAACAACATCTTGCCCAAGTTGTTTTGGGAATTAACCAAAAAAAAAAAAAAAAAACCAAACCCAAATCACCTGCTTAGAATCTGTGAAATGCAGCTGTCACTTTCAAATTCCTCCCACTGTTACAATCTTTTCCCTGCCCAATCCTCAGACGGAACCACAACACTAGATTTCAGGAGTCCTAATTTCATATCACAAGACAACAGCCTGCAGTGATGTGGCCCTTTGAGGACAGCTGTACAACCCATGACCTTTACAGAGAACAACTTTTTTTGTTTAGGATTTTTTAATTCACTGAACTACTAAATACATCTTAGCAGCCTGAGCAATGAAGGTCTTGCCTCTCAAATTACTGGAACAGCATTTCTTATCCTGCTGGAGGCTGTAAATTCTAGAGCACAAATGCACAACAGCCACAGTGTAATTTACCACACACCAGCTTAGCTGCACTGTGATTTACCACACATTAGCTATGGTAAAAGTTGTGATTTTCCACCTGCATGCACTAATCTCATCTTTTTTGTGAGATGAAAATACATCACTTTTTGTTTTAATGAAAGATGCTGAGGCTTGTTTGTACCACCCTAGAGCAGCACATGCTGGGAACTGGGAATTTGAATAATCACAGCTCAACTCATCAGCAGTATGAGATGCTCACCTGTGGCAAGAAAAACCAAGCAAATCATTTTCTTGTGTGATATGGAAATCAAGTTTGTTCTTTAGGTTTAATTGCACTGCAGTTGGGTAAGGACTGTGCTGCTCTGTATATGCAGTGCTTTTCACTACTGAACTCCCTGGTCCAGCTTGCCTCCAGGGGTAAGTATGGAAAAATGCCCACCTCACACAGCGCAAATACAGTTTTGTAAGTTTAGCAAAATAGCATAATTACAAGAATCACCAATTAGAAACACAGGTGATAAGGTAATTCCCCACCTTGGTTCAAACTCTTCTGGAGCCCCTCTTCTTCCAGCTGTTTATAGGAAAGTGTCTTGGGAGAGTAGCTTGTTCTTGGTTCCCAGAGGAAGCAAGATTAGGACTGGGGCCTCTGGAATGTGTTTTGTCTTTCTGCCTACCAGAGTAGGAAAAATGCTCTTGGTGAGCCAGGAACCATATAACTATACAGCAATAGTCTACAGAGCTACAAATAAATGAAGAATATATAAAAGCAAAAATCTTTTTGGCATCAGCCTTCTGGCTTGCCCTCTCCCAGCTCCAAGTACAGTGCCTACCCTTTCTCTGCCTCCACTGTCAGCCATCTGCTGCTCCTCCCTTTCTGCCTTCCCTGCAGACCTGTCTCTCAGACTCCCCCAAGGTTTTGCTATTTTAGCTGATGAATCAGAGCTTGGTGGTAACTCTTGAAGTAGCTGGTGTTTGCTTATTTGCATCTCCTAAATTCCAGGGGTTACATAAGAATATGAGCATTGGGGTTATTGTTTTTCTTTTTTAAGAAGCTTTGCAGCCCCCATGTCTGTAAAGAACAGCTTGAAAATACAAGTCAAGGGTGTTCCAAAAAATCAGAGTCTACACAGGGCAGAAGAAAAGCCTTGAAATGACAATGTGGAGGTTGTAGGTTTTGTTGTTTTTTAAAAAAATCATTTTAATGGAGTAATTTACACAACAACCTCAGGAATGTCAGGCCTGATATGGAACTTTTCAGTCTTTGGAAGCAGCATGCCTACCCTTTTGTAAGAGATGAATTTCAGAAATTCCAGAATCTTGTAAGTAGAACAAGAGTTTAAAATTCTTCAAGGTCTCTTTTGCAATAGAGTAGCTCAAAAATATTTGGC
This sequence comes from Leptocoma aspasia, assembly GCA_013399835.1. NCBI lineage: Eukaryota > Metazoa > Chordata > Aves > Passeriformes > Nectariniidae > Leptocoma > Leptocoma aspasia. Next base: position 97,908 of record VXAX01006546.1, on the reverse strand, counting down.
CATTTTTCTTTAACACAGTCAATCAGCCAACAGAGTTGTTATTCCATACAGAGGCTAACTCACTACACTTACCCTGTGTCTGGATGGAGCTGTTAGTCAAGTTAAGGGTGAAGTTTCTGTAAAAAATCAAAGCAAAAGACTGAGCTAGGCCTAGGGTTTAGTGTATAATATGCAATGTAGGCAAGCTCAAACAAGGTATGAGCAGACCTGGCTGCAGGTCATGCATGAAAAAGCAGTCAGTTATGAACCTTTTGTGCTGGAATTTTGAAAGATCTGTCCCCAAACTCAGTAGTAACATCACTGTAGTAAAAGCAACTTTCCACATCCCAGTCCTGCTAGTCACTGAGGATGGTTTCCCCTCTGTGTTGTCTTTCACAGGTATGACAGTGACCTCATGTTCTGCTCCAGGTTTCAGGCCCGTAAAGAGCAAAAGGGAACATTACCAACACTTCGGGAAGATGGCATTTTTTCTTGAAGAAAGCTGTTTTGTTTAGTTTATCCAGCTCCAGGTTTGTTGCAGAGGGGAACTTAAAGTATACATTTCTATCCAGCTTGCTTTTTGTCTTTTCAAAGCATTGACAGCACCTTTGATCTAGGCTTGCCTTTAGGGCAGGCACATTGACTGCTGCTGGTGGGGATTTCCATAATATCAGCTCTGAAACAGAAGAATGCACTTTTTTCCTAACAAGGACAGAATTAAATGAATGAATATGCCTGGGAACCTGCTATCTACAGAACATAGCTTTCTCCCCTCCCTATGTGATAGGGGAGTTCAAATAGATCTCACTGGACATTCACACATGAGAGAAAAATTGTCTCAGTCTGATTAACAGTCTGACTGTTAATCATTCCTGCCACTTCACCCAGGAATACTCACCAGTGAGGATGTATCTGCTCTTAGGGTCATTTGGGCACCATGACCTGCTTCTCATCCATCTCCACTAGGGATCTGAACTTCAGCTTGTAATAATGCACGTCTGTTGGAGGGCTCTCCCACTTCCAAGGAATAATCCATCTCCTCTGTCACTCAGATGGCATTGACTGCAGACTGGACTGGGAAACACAGCGGAGAGATGTAGGGAAGCAGCATCAGCACAAAAAGAGAAATAGAAGACAGAAAGGTCATTAAACAATGCTCCTTCCTTGCCCAGTTTCCTGCTCTGAGACCCAAGACATTTTCCTCAGCCAAGCTGAGGAGTCAAGCAAGAACAGCACAACAGTTACAACAGGTTGAGTTTTATCCATGGTAGCAGTCCAGCTCTGGTGTTTGCTGGCTCTCAGTTCCCACCTGTTGTGCTGGAAGCAGGAAAAATGCCAAAATCACCAAGCTTTTCACTGGCTTTGCCAAGTACAAGCAGATAGCACAATATCAGCTGCTAACCAAAGGACATTTCAGTTCTCAAGAGGCTACTTCAAATACACAGCCTTTGCACACTCAACCTCTTACCCTCAGCAGGATCATGCTCATTCAGTCCTGGGAGGAGACTATGAGGAGAACTCACTGCTGCAGACATGTCTGGACAGTAAGTACCTAGGAATGACATCCTGCCTACTTTAAAGTTCTTTCTGCATTCAGTGCATTATTCTTAGTAACATGCTGCCTTTATCCTGCATGCTTCCATTCCTGCTTCTTGCAGCAGGCAACACTACAAATTCCCTGGAATTCACAGGTGTCAACACAANAGCTGTTAGTCAAGTTAAGGGTGAAGTTTCTGTAAAAAATCAAAGCAAAAGACTGAGCTAGGCCTAGGGTTTAGTGTATAATATGCAATGTAGGCAAGCTCAAACAAGGTATGAGCAGACCTGGCTGCAGGTCATGCATGAAAAAGCAGTCAGTTATGAACCTTTTGTGCTGGAATTTTGAAAGATCTGTCCCCAAACCCAGTAGTAACATCACTGTAGTAAAAGCAACTTTCCACATCCCAGTCCTGCTAGTCACTGAGGATGGTTTCCCCTCTGTGTTGTCTTTCACAGGTATGACAGTGACCTCATGTTCTGCTCCAGGTTTCAGGCCCGTAAAGAGCAAAAGGGAACATTACCAACACTTCGGGAAGATGGCATTTTTTCTTGAAGAAAGCTGTTTTGTTTAGTTTATCCAGCTCCAGGTTTGTTGCAGAGGGGAACTTAAAGTATACATTTCTATCCAGCTTGCTTTTTGTCTTTTCAAAGCATTGACAGCACCTTTGATCTAGGCCTGCCTTTAGGGCAGGCACATTGACTGCTGCTGGTGGGGATTTCCATAATATCAGCTCTGAAACAGAAGAATGCACTTTTTTCCTAACAAGGACAGAATTAAATGAATGAATATGCCTGGGAACCTGCTATCTACAGAACATAGCTTTCTCCCCTCCCTATGTGATAGGGGAGTTCAAATAGATCTCACTGGACATTCACACATGAGAGAAAAATTGTCTCAGTCTGATTAACAGTCTGACTGTTAATCATTCCTGCCACTTCACCCAGGAATACTCACCAGTGAGGATGTATCTGCTCTTAGGGTCATTTGGGCACCAAGACCTGCTTCTCATCCATCTCCACTAGGGATCTGAACTTCAGCTTGTAATAATGCACGTCTGTTGGAGGGCTCTCCCACTTCCAAGGAATAATCCATCTCCTCTGTCACTCAGATGGCATTGACTGCAGACTGGACTGGGAAACACAGCGGAGAGATGTAGGGAAGCAGCATCAGCACAAAAAGAGAAATAGAAGACAGAAAGGTCATTAAACAATGCTCCTTCCTTGCCCAGTTTCCTGCTCTGAGACCCAAGACATTTTCCTCAGCCAAGCTGAGGAGTCAAGCAAGAACAGCACAACAGTTACAACAGGTTGAGTTTTATCCATGGTAGCAGTCCAGCTCTGGTGTTTGCTGGCTCTCAGTTCCCACCTGTTGTGCTGGAAGCAGGAAAAATGCCAAAATCACCAAGCTTTTCACTGGCTTTGCCAAGTACAAGCAGATAGCACAATATCAGCTGCTAACCAAAGGACATTTCAGTTCTCAAGAGGCTACTTCAAATACACAGCCTTTGCACACTCAACCTCTTACCCTCAGCAGGATCATGCTCATTCAGTCCTGGGAGGAGACTATGAGGAGAACTCACTGCTGCAGACATGTCTGGACAGTAAGTACCTAGGAATGACATCCTGCCTACTTTAAAGTTCTTTCTGCATTCAGTGCATTATTCTTAGTAACATGCTGCCTTTATCCTGCATGCTTCCATTCCTGCTTCTTGCAGCAGGCAACACTACAAATTCCCTGGAATTCACAGGTGTCAACACAAGTAGCATTTGGACAAAAAAAATGGAAAGAGAGGAAATCTGCAATACATTCAGCCCTAAAGATCCAAATCTGGGAACAGATTCTCCAGAAAACAATGACATAACTCTAGGCTGGGAAGAGAAAGTGCTCTCCAGCACTCAGTTCCCCTCACTTGTTGAAATCTAACTTTAAAGATGTACAACATCTGATTCTTCAAATAATACTACCTGCTCCCATCTGTACATGCTTCTAGATGNTTTTGGACAAAAAAAATGGAAAGAGAGGAAATCTGCAATACATTCAGCCCTAAAGATCCAAATCTGGGAACAGATTCTCCAGAAAACAATGACATAACTCTAGGCTGGGAAGAGAAAGTGCTCTCCAGCACTCAGTTCCCCTCACTTGTTGAAATCTAACTTTAAAGATGTACAACATCTGATTCTTCAAATAATACTACCTGCTCCCATCTGTACATGCTTCTAGATGCTTGGGCTCACTGGCAATCCCCTCCACATGTGATGGAAGTGTGACACTGTACATGGTGCCAGAGTGGAATCTCACAATCTTACAGCTGAGCTGCTCTTTGGGCACGTGGATTTGTTTCACCATTTCACACCCAGCTGGATAATATTAAGGAGGTAATTATCCATATCAGTCACTGGATCCCAGCTGACATCCAGAGAGTTCTCTGTGGAGTTCAGCACCTGCATATTCTGGGGAGCAAGGACTACAAGAGAAACAAAGACATTGCAATGAGGATCATGACTTGCCACGTGGCCAAACATGAAATTTTTTCAAACTTATTTTGAGTGAGAAAATGCAGAACTAGAGTTCCCAGCCTGCAGTCATCTTGGATTTAACCATTTCGTTCTGCTCAACAGCATATCATTAGACACAAATGAATAATGCAGCCAGTAATAAATATAATTTCCTGGATGACTCTTTGCAGCTTCTAAACATACACTGGCATGAGGAAAACTCCCTCATAAAGCTCTCCCTACCAATGCATTTAGGAAGAGAAAGACAAGCCTAACCCCTTTTTTCCTATAACTGTCAAGAATTAATTCAAAATGTCAACTGGTCCCCAAAACTGGGGAGTGCAGCTTCACCACAGCAGAGGAGGAGACCTGGGCAAATCTGCTGCACATAAGACATTTCAGGACACCAACACCACCTTAACTGTTTTGCCACGAGACAGACAGCTCCTTGGTGTCTTGAAGCAGACCTTGAAAGCAGTCCATATAGAACATCTGTTTACCTGATTTTAATTACAAGTGAGCTCATCCTAAACTGATAAAACAATCTACAGCTGTATTTCATTAGCAAGTTTTGTGGTTTGACACTGGCCAAACACCAGGCACACAAGAATGTCACTCACTTGCCCTCTCCTGCTACAGCTGGGCAGAGGAGAGAAAAAATTGAAACAAAGGGTTCATGAGTTGAAAGAAAGACCAGAAGAAAAAAGTCCAAGGGCAAAACAGGCTCAACTTAGATGTATAAAGTGAGTTTATTACTAAAAAAAAATCAGAGGAGGATAATGAGAAGTAAAATAAGCCCTTAAAAACCCCTTTTCTTCCCCCAACCTCTCCTCCCTTCCCACCAACAGTGCAGGGAGACAGGGCCTGGGGGTTTTGGTCAGTTCATCAACCAAGGGATTCTTCAGGGAGAGGAGCCCTTCCCCTGCTGCACCCTGGGGTCCCTTCCCACAGGAGACACTTCTCTGTGAACTCCTCTGGGTTGGGTGGGTCCACTCTCATGAGCAGCAGTCCTCCCAAAACTGCTGTGGTGTGGGTCACTCTTCCATGGGCTGCAGGGCTCCAAGGACAGGCTGCTCCAGCCTGGGAGCAGGGCCCCTCTCTCCACTGGCTCTGCCACTGGATCTCAGTCTTCTCCAGGCTGCTCACAACCTGCTCTGGCATGGGCAGCTCTCCCAGGGGCTGTGGGTGGATCTCTGGATTCCCCATGGATCCCCAGGGGCTGTGGGTGGATCTCTGCATCCCTGTGGATCCCCAGGGGCTGTGGGTGGATCTCTGCATCCCCCTGGATCCCCAGGGGCTGTGGGTGGATCTCTGCATCCCCCTGGATCCCCAGGGGCTGGGGGTGGATCTCTGCATCCCCCTGGATCCCCACAGGCTGCAGGGGCACAGCTGCCATGGTCTCACCAGGGTCTGCAGAGGAATCTCAGCTCTGGACCCTGGAGCTCCTCCTGCCCCTCCTTCTGCTCTGACCTTGGTGTTTCCTCCATGTTGTTTCCTCACATGTTCTTACCTCCTCCTCTTCTCTAGCTGGAAAATTATAACTGCCCCCACCTCTGTTTTGATTTGCTTCTTAAATCTGTTATCACAGAGGCGTTACCATCCTCTCTAACTGGCCCAGCCTTGGCCAGCAGCAGGTCCAGCTTCAGAGCCATCAGGGACTGGCTCTGCTGGACATGGTGGAAGCTTCCAGCAGCTTCTCACAGAAGCCACCTCTGTGCCCATGCCCCACCCCACCAAAAACCAGCAAAACCAACACAGCAAGGCTCTAACTGACAGCAAAGCATAGATGGATGAGTGCCTGTAAAAAGGCATGTGTCAGCCACATGAGATCAGATAACATCAGGAGATTCTTCTCACTGGAAAGGCAGCATTCATTCCCATGTGTAGTTCACAGCTTTCACCAAACCCACCCTATGTGCACACCGTTGCTTTCATTGAAAACTTTGTACAAAATATGAGACTGTTCATCCTGTCTCTTCTTGTGATACAGAAGCTGGATTTAAATAATCCAGCTTTGCTGTAAAATAATAAAGAACCTAAATACATGTGGTGTACTTTATTCCTTGTCTAAGCAGAGTTCAGAAGAGGATTGTATCTGCCTCTCTGCTGTTCAACATGTCCTTGTACTCTATTTCTCCTTCAGAAGGAATTGGAAAGCATTAATTATACTCTTGTATGCTTCACAGCAACTTCTAAATGTTCAGACATTCCAGTTACCATGGCAACATAAAATGTCACTTCATGATCTGAGACACATAAAAAAGAACATATTAATAATGATAAATAAAGGCAGTGATCAGTGTGTATCTCTCAGGATGCAGAAATCTAACCTAGATTGGAACAGAAAAGACAATCTGACATCTGCAGGAGAGGAGCACTTGGCTACAGCTGCTGAGATGGGAACCATTTTCCTTTGGACTTAAGAGTTTTTAAGCAGGACTGGAGGTGTAGTGCTCAGAAACAAAATGGATTGTGCTACATGCATTAATTCTGTAGTCCTTGCTCACTCAGAGAACGGAGGCCACTTTCAGAGCCTGTACAACAGCTGCAGGTTTTGTGGAAGGAAGAGGCAGCCCTTTGGGAGAGAACAACCGGGCAACAGTTCTCTGACAAAATTGTTTCTGCTCACCACCTCCATCAAGGTGCTGCCTCCTGAGTAGCAAACCTCATCTTACAGACAGGAAAGAAGAATGCTGGATAGCCACACTATCCTCTACCTCTGGATAGTGTGGAAATGTGGAAGAGTGAAGTTTTGAGCTAATAATCTTTTATGTAAAAGGTGAGTCTCTGAGCAGACAGATCAGGCCTGAAATATGAGGGATGGTACGGGGCAGATCAGATCTGTGAAGGTGGTCACTGAAACCCTTACTGAGCAGTACTTGCTGCTCAGTGTCTGCTGGTTACTTCTTCACAAGGAGCTGTGAAGGATTAGATCAAGAGTGCCATGCTGAGAAGGTGCTTCCAGGGCAAAAGGCTGAGTACTGGAGTACCAACCAGTGGCTGTAGGGAGGCAGAATGAACCAGGAACTGCAAGACACTCCTCAAGGTCTTCTCAGGCAAATCCTACTACTTTGTAACAAAGAGGATAAGGGAGAATTTCCTGAAGACCTCACTTCAAAGGGAGGCTTTCAAAGGATCTACACATCCTCTGTCTCACAGGTTTTATCCAATCAACTACCTCATCAGCAAGCAGTGCACACTGCAGCAAACACAATTTTACCTTCTAATGTCTCACTGGTATGTGAAGAAACAGACTCTGTCTCCTTTTTTAATTACAGGCTCCCTGCCCATTTTGCTCTCTCCCTCAGCTGCTGCACACAGGCTGGTGCTAGCACTATCTTTAACTGTATTCTCACCCCTCCCTAATTCAGCAATGATTCCCAGGCAATTCTTGAAAACAAGGACCAGTCAGCCAGCATATAACCATGGTGATCCCAGGGTTGACTGACCTACAGGATTAATTTTAATTAAGGATTAAAAGTGTATGGGAAGAAGAGAGGGAAAGTCAGATTGCAAGAATGAAGAGAGAAGTAACTCCCAGGAATGTCTTACCCTGGGAGCAGTTGAGGCCAAAGAAGCCATTGTAGCAGTAGCACACTCCTGTGTCACATGCAACCCCCAGGACACTGACTCTCACTCCAGTCCTGACAATGAACTCCCTGTGGCACTGGCAGGCCCCTTTGGCTGTGTCACAGATCCTGCTGCAGTGCTCCAGGCACACCTGGAGGCTGGAATCCTCACCAGGACAGGCTCATCACAGCCACCCTTCCCAGCACTGCCACGGCCACTGCAGGGAGGCACACCTGACCAGGGCAGCACCACAGCAAGTGTGACACATGGATGAGACAAAACTAAAATAAAACACAAGAAAAAAAATTAGGAACAAGCATTCTAAAAAGAAACCCTTCTAGGTTAAACCCTAGCTCCAATTAGATCCAAAGGCAAAACTCCCATTTATCTTCGCAGATATGTAGTTTTATGTGATTGGAGGAGACAACCTGGGAAAGCTTAAGCCTGCAAAATGGGCTTAAAAAAGCCCATTAAATACTACTGTACATTTTGTAATAATAATAATAATAATAA
>VXAX01006546.1:44953-89770 GCA_013399835.1 Leptocoma aspasia | reverse complement strand
TTGTAATAATAATAATAATAATAATAATAATAATAATAATACATGCCCATAATACAGGATTATTGATGTGTGTGTAAGGCTTCAAAATCCTTGGAGGGCATCTGCTCTAAAAGGTCAGAGACAAACTGAGTTATTCCCTCAAAAACAAACAACAGGAATCTTAAGGGAATTTAAAATACTTTTCTCTTACCTGTCAAGTACTTTCAACTGTCTCCATCAGAGCCCTTCTGATGCAGGCACCACTTGCAAAGGTAATTTGAGCAAACCAAAAAGTGACCAAATCCTCTCCTCTGCCTACTCCAGCTGCAAAGCAGCAGCAGTGCTTGCAGTGAGTTTAAGAACCCATGGACCATTTGAAAGGAACCAACAGAGGCCTCGGGGCGTTTCCCTCTTACAAACCACCTCAGGAGCACGCCGGGTTTGGGAGCGATTCCCCTGCTCAGCATTCCTCTTGCCCATCAGCAGGAAGAACCATTTCCCATTTGTTTTATGCTCTGCTACTAGTCAAAAGCCAGAAAGCCTTACCAGCTCTGTACATGTCTGCAAGAATCACAGGGTTGTTACTGAGACTACCGTATCAACAAGCACATTTGTAATATTAATGGCGAGAAATTCAGGTGGAGTACATAAGAAAATAAAATTTTTGAAAAATATTTTAAACTCAGCAGCAGTTAAACACTACATCTATTCAGCACAATACTTTCAAAAATCCCTCAAGAACTACCCACATGGTTGTTTAATCAGGTGCATTACTGAGCCCAGTTTTTAGCTGACAAACCCTCAGATTCTGAACAGTTCCTTTGATTTACTGCAACCAGAAGCTGTGCTGAGGGAGCAGAAGATGGCAGCAGCCTGAGGGATATCAACATGCATCATTAATCCTTGCCAGTCTCAGCTGGGGAAGTGCCAATCACACAGGTGATGCTGTTGAGCAAGTGAGGGAGTCAGCCCTGGCTGAAGAAATAGTTCTCATTTGCATTCTCACCCATTCCTCCCACATCTGGACCATCTAATAAACACAAAAGGGGAAGTCATACACAAAATATTGTAGAAAATAATGCATGCTGTAACATCCAAATCCCCTTTGATCACATCTATTTTATCTGCTCTGCTGATATTCCACCAATTAATTTTACCATCTGGAAAAAATAGCAAGTTATAGACAATTATATCAGAGAACAAAGCTTGAAATTCTCCCCTTGCAAAGAGCAGAAAGCTACCACAGTAAGCTTCTAGGAAAGCTGCTGACTGTAGCATGGATAATAAAATGTGATTAGCCAGCCAACCTAGCTACTTCTTCCAGATTATTACATTCTTCTGGACCAGTATAATATACCAAATAATATCTAAGTAAAACAACTAGCACACACATAACAAACAGCTTGACAAACTGAGAGAACCAGCTTCTTGAATGACTTTTTGAATGCAGCTAATGAGCTGATGCAAACAGAAAACTATGAATTCAACACCAAAACCGCGATGCATGTTCTCTCTGAAATCAGGAAATAGGCATACTTTAAATCCTGCCTAAGTGAAGTCCCAGTCAGTGGAACAGGGCATTTTCCCACACTGAACAAGAACAATGGGAGCAAAATTTCCCATTTGTTTTTCTCTGTTTGGGGTGATGAGTATTCAGCGTTGTCTGCAAAGTGCCGTAACTTACCCAAAAGTTTGGATATTAGCAAAAGTTTGGACATTCTCAGGCACACAGTGGAATTCTCGGAGTTGTCCTGTGCAGGGCCAGGAGCTGAACTCGATGATCCTTATGGGTCCCTTCCAATTCAGGATACTCTACGATACAAAATCCACCAGTAGGAAAAAAACCCTGCAAACCACAGGTACAAATCTAGGAATTTAGGAACAGTCCTAGGTGATAACAAGAAAAAAAAGCCCAAAAAACTAAGAACTATAGCAGCCTTTAATAGATCTGATGGCAGATGTCCCGCAGCAGGACAAGGGCTCAGGACGTGCTGCTCCAGACAGGGACCCCACAGTGGCGGGGCGACAATTTTCCTGCCGGGACAACTCTCCCTGTCATTTTTACAGCCGTTCCTCCACAGCCTGGGATACCTTTGCTGCACCCACGGCCGGGCCCCGATGTTCCTGTGGCAGATTCAGCTGCCTCCAATGACGGGTGGTGCCAGCCAGCCCTGAGAGCACCTCTGAGCGACACACAGCACAGCTCCCACGCGCGTTTGGGGCTCTGACCACGCTTGCAGCCGCAGAGCGTTAAACAAAGTTGCCGTTCCCAGACAAAACGTTGGGAATGCGGCGGGAGGAGGCGGGATCGCCCTGAGGAGCGGCCTGAGGGCGGGCACGCGCCCTGACTGCGCGCACGCGCGGCGCAGCGACAAGATGGCGGCGGCCGCGCTGTGCTGGGCGCTGAGGGCGGCTCGGCAGGTCAGAGCAACTCCGTCCCCTCCATTCCTCTCCCCCTGCTTCCCCGCGTCTCTCCGCGACCCTGTCCGCCCGGCCGAGGCGCCGGGGAGCGGGCAGGGGAGATGCGGGTAGTGTTTGACCGCTGCGAGCTCGGCGCTGCCCCCGCGGCGTGGGAACATTGCGGGTCCGGTATTATGTAGCGTTCGGTGTAGCTTGGGGCTCTTGGTGTCTCTCTGTGAAGAGAGCTTGCTAACACTTTATATGAAGTTCAGAGTTATGTACTAATGCAGTATGGAACCTGGAAAGTATGAAAGCTAAAGCTCTCAAGGCATCGCTGTTACTCGTCAGGTGGTGCCCCTCGTGGGGAAGATGTAGACAGCGATGTAGGAAGTGTAACGCGTGATCCAGGAGTTAAACGATACCGGAGACACAGGACCCGAGGGAACGGCTGGAGCTGAGTCAGGGGAGGGTTAGGCTGGATATTAGCAAAAAGTTTTCCCCAGGCGGGATGGTCGAGCACGGGAACAGGCTCCCCAGGGAATGGTGACAGCCCCAAGGTTGCCAGAGCTCAAAGACTGCTTGGGCAACACTTCAGGCACATGCTGGGATTGTGGGGGCCGTGCTGGGGCCAGGCATTGAGCTCGGTATTTGTGGGTCCCTTCCAACTCGGGATAGTCCATGCTTTATGGAAAAAAACAATTCATACTTGACTAGGGCAAACTACGTGCAAGAGGCAGGTTATCACAAATTTTATTTTTTTAATCAGGTTCTTCCCTCGCCCTGCCCAAGGCAGGTGCGGAGCTACTACGTGGACTGGAGGATGCTGCGGGACGTCAAGAGAAGGAAGATGGCATATGAGTATGCAGATGAGAGGCTGAGGATCAACGCCATCCGGAAGAACTCCATCCTTCCCAAGGAGCTGCAGGTACTGGCAGCTGGCTGTACCCAGAAATGTTGTGTTTCCCCAGCTCACACGCACAGAATCATGTCATGTTCCATAGGGATTTCAGCCTTTTGGGGGTGTTTACAGCAGCATGTTCACCTGACCGGAGGTTTTGTGCAGTGGGTTGCGGGGTTTTTTGAAACCAGTGCTTGTGTAAGCATCATATGTAACACTAAATACAGTGAAGTCACATTTTCCTGCCCCACACGCTGCCCCCAACATACACTGACAAACCTATTTTCTTCCAATAATTCAGAATAATAAAATCTAGATTTTTTTTTTCTTATTTAAAAATCTGAATGCCTGATCTAGTCCAAACCACCAATCTGTGCAATTAGGAGTATTTATTTTTACTTCTTGCCTGAGCTACAAGCATGTGAAACCTGCATCAGATCTGGGTGTTAAAACTGTTCTTAAAAATTGACTGCCCTGCTCTCAGCCTGCCTTACTAAGCAGCAAAAACATTTGCAAGTATCAGGTAATTTGTAGTACCAGTATTTGATCTGGCCATGATGCTTAGAGAGAAAAGTGTATGAATTTGCTTTTATATATTGACTTCACCGTTCTTGGGCAAGTCTGACTGGTGCTGGATGCCCTCTACGAGGCAAAACCAATACAGAAAAAAGCCCCAAAAGAAGATCCTCTAACACCTTCCGAAGCACCCTAGATGAGATCCCTTTTACTGACATCAAAGCATGCTACCTCAGCAGGCAGTTAATAAACATATATTTAAATTCAGCTCATCTGAAAGGACTAGCCTACCTTGCAACAAGGAGAAAGCCAAGTGGGTTTTTGACTAACTATAATTTTTGGATTGAGGTTATTCAGTCTGTTATAAGATGAAATTTTGGGTCTCTTAGAGGGCTAGCCCACCCTGCAACAAGGACAGAGACAAGCTGATTTGACTGGTTGTAATTGGTGGCTTGAGATTGTTCTGTTTGTGTAATAGGTAAATTTGGGAGTCTCCATGTGGATCAGTTTACATTCACTGCTGGAATGCCCAGAAAGGGTGGGCTGAGTGAGGAAGACAGGTCAAAGTTCCCAATTAAACAGCGAAGTTTATTCATGAGGTGGTAGAGAAGCTTGAATGGTACCTACTCTACATCTGGATTTTGAGGTCAGGCAGGAAGGCCCCTCTAAATCCCAGGGAACACAGATAAACTTTGGTGCTCTGGTCTTCTGTTGTAGGAAGTGGCTGATGAGGAGATTGCTGCCCTGCCCCGGGACAGCTGCCCTGTGAGGATCCGGAACCGCTGTGTCCTGACATCCCGCCCTCGAGGGGTTAAGCGGCGTTGGAGGCTCAGCAGAATTGTTTTCCGCCACTTTGCTGACCATGCTCAGATGTCCGGCGTACAGAGAGCCATGTGGTAGTAACCACCACGTGGATGTGCATTCAGGCAGATGAAACAAAGCAGGCGCATTTGTGTGGGTAATTAAAGCAAGGCTGCCCTGCCTCAGAGTCCAGCATCAATGTCAAACTCTTAAGGGAAGGGCGAGAAGTTGTGGTGATCCAATAAACTCGCTGGATTACAACTGGTATCAGCTGGCAAGCAGCAGCACAACTGCACTGGGCTGGTCTGTGTGAGAGCAGTTTGATTGTGAGAAAAAAGTCACTACGTGGTGGTTGCAGAACTAAGCTGAGGTCTGTTGTCTGGGCAACATTAGAAATAAAGACATACAGCACAAGGCTTGTTTAAGCTTTTTTTTTTTTTGCCACCATACGGTAAGTTCATCATGGTAATTTGGGTAAAAGCATCAGTAAAACCGCACAACAAGACAAAGTAATATTCTGCTGTGAACAAGGGCAAGCACAGAGTGGGAATAAAACTGGGCTCAAGTTTAGATACTCCTGCTATGCTAACTAAATATATACGTATATTAACGAGCAGACAAAGTGGCTAAAGGACCTGTTAGAAACTACACTGTGCTGGTATTTCTCCTGTTGGTAGTGCAGTGCTCGGTCCCATGCTTCAAGAACAAGGTGGCAAGGAAGCCCTAGTCCAGACCCTAACAGGAGAGTAATGGCTTCCTTAATTCACAGGTAACAACAAATCTGTCCTTGGGAGACACATGAGGAGGCAGGAAGGACACAACTGACAACAGGCTTGCTGCTAAGGTCATGTTTGCCCTGTACTCTTCTTCAAGCACTGCAGTAAATGGGGGCAGTGGCTGCTCAGTCCCCCTCCCCAACAGGGGCTGAGAGGTGGCAATAAAAAGGCCAAATACCACTAGCAGCAAACTGACAGCAACCCATCACACCCAGCTGAGTCATATTTTGGTGTATAAGCCATCTTAATATACTTCTTACGCTCTTACCTTAAAACCCTTTCCAAGTTGATGGAGAAAGTGGAGCTTATCCTTTGTTTCCTACTTTACACTGCTGGAGCCAGGGCAAGCTCCCCGTCCCTGCTCTCCTGCTGATGACTGTGGACTGCATCCTGAGTGATGCTGTCTCAAAGACGGGCTCGCAGCTAGCCCAAGCACTTTCATTTCCAAAATTCATAGTAATAATATTATTAGACGGAATAGTTTCTGAGAGTAATCATTAAATTTGAATACCACAGGATTAACACCATATTGTTTCTGTTTAACTATCAAATGCTTAGATGTTTTCTTCAGCAGTTCTCCCTTTGTGACATGCTTTACAGTTCAGCACTTTCCCCTTTTTAATCAGAAAGCTACACCCTGTGAAGTGAGCATGACACTACCCCAGCAACCACATGGGTACAGCTGCCACTGGCAACAGAGGCCTTGACCCATCCTAGTTTAAGATTCCTTTACTTCTACATTCTGTTCTCAGTCTCACAGCACTCCCCCCTCATCTGAGAGGCTTTTTCAAGGAGGGTAAGGATATATACCCTATGCTTCACTCCTCAGGAAATGCTGAACCACTTGACTTGACAGAAATGCTTTATAAGCTATTTTATTTAAATATTTTCTCCAACCTGAAATGGAAAATGACTGTCTTTGCTTGGAAGAAGGTTATGTAAACGATGATCTTTGCAGCACAGCGTGTCTCACATGGAAGATCAGTTTTAAGGCGGCCCTTAGAGTACTTTCAGATATCCATTGGTATGTCCCCTTTGTACTGCTTTTCTCTGCTTTCAACCCAGGCCTTATTGATGGTGCGCTTCATCTCATCGTCCCCTTCCGCATACATCTTTTTTAAAATGTTCATGAGCCCTTCACTAGGATCTGCGGTGTCATAGGCAGCCTTCCTGCAAGATGGACACATGAGAAGGTCAGGGATACCCCACAAAAGTAAGTGCCAATGTTTGTTTGAAACATCCTGGTAACAGGACTTTTGATTTGCCAAAGTCCTTAGATCAGTCTCAGTCGGCTTCTAAATAGGAGGCACCCTAAGAAACACCCTTCAACCAAGTGTAAGGTGAGCAGTATACCTAGAGATGTCCCATGGGGTGGGACAGTATTTTGATGTGAAGCATTTTGCAGTAAACATGACCCTGGAAGCACTCCCAAAATTAACTGTAGGAAGCAGAAGCAAAATATATCAGATATAGGAGCTGCCAATACCTGCCTTGTGTTACGTGACAGGTGAATAAAAATGGAGAAATGACCACATCAAGCGCTTTGGAGAGACCACATTCACAGCCCAAAAGGCTTTTCTTCTGCTTCTCATTTTTCAGATATCTCCAGAGGTTAACTGACTTCTTAACACATTGCATTTCAAAGCAATTTTCTCAGGTGATGAACAGTGCCACCCACAGTCAGCAGTCTGTGGAGGACATGGCCCGTATGACCCAACTATAAATAATGCCCTCTGGCAAAAGTCCTCTCTCTCCCATTTTCCAAAATGCTGTAGGTAGTCCTAGTGCAGTCTAGCTCAGAAACACAGCAGATGAAAACACATCAGCAGAGGGAGCAACTTCCTCATGCTCAGGGCTAGCTGTCAGCTGCACAGACCCTGGCTGGGACCAGCATTTCTGGAGCCCTTCATTTGGCAAACAGTAAATCTTTGGGAATTCTCTGCACAAGATACAGCTTTAACAGAGTGACCCTGTCCCTCCAGAAAACTGCAGTAATTGTCAAGTCACTTCCTCTTAAATCTCCTGTGATGCCATTCCAGTTGTGAAGACTGTTTTGCCCTAAATCCAGGTACTTATGCCTGATCAGTTTTAGCAAATCACCCTAAAAGCATACACAAAATTAATTGTTTTTGGCAGGCATAACATTCTCAACGGTGTGTTCATTCTTCTTTGTGGCTATACAAAGTAAAATAACATTATTGTTATATTATACAATATGGTGGCTATACAAGTAAAATAACATTAAATCATTGTATGATATCCATATATATATATTTTAGAAAGTCTCTTGTGTTTCCTGTTGTCATTTACCACACTCATACGTGTGTGTGTCTAAGCTGTCTGCTGCTCCCAAGCACTTGAAATGTTACAAACTGGCTTGAGACTTTGGAAAATCGTCAAAGTAAACAAAGACCTCCTTTGCCAAAAGCATGCTGGGATTTTTGTGCAGGCACTTCACACAAAGGTGACAATAATTATTTTGACCAGTAGAGCTGCAGGGGATATATCCATGTATTTCTATATAATGCACACTTGATCTAAAAACAGTCACCTCACTAATGCAGTTTTTGCAATGAATGCAGCCATCAAAATGCAAATGAATCTTTCATTGGTTGATTCCATTTAGAATTCCTACAGCAGGTCTTCCCTATCATATGTGCTATGATGCAGCCTTCATCATTAGCAATAAAACAGTGGAGGAGTGGCAGCTACTCCAAGTATATTTCTTCCACTTGCAGTCCTACAAGTACCAAAAGAAATCCCAAGCTAACGATCCTCCAACACCTCAGGGCCTGTCCCCCAGACCACCAATCCTCAGAATAACTGCACAGTCAGTACAGATCTCTCCCAACAGTCCTAAAACAACATAGAACAGGAAATGGAAACAAGATGGAGGGTTGAAAAGACACTTACTCTTTCTCTTTGCTTTCTTTTTCCACTTGAGTGAGACAATCCCATTTTTCCTCACGCTTCTTCTTACACATGACAAGGATCATGTCTGTCTTTATCTGTATGGTGAACAACAGCAAGGCATGAATTTAGGGATGCCAGTCAAAATGAGTAAGGTTAGCTTGTAACATAAGCCACTTCCATACTCACAAATTCCTGAAACACTTTTCTCAGCTATCCATTATTATGTAGCATACAAAAATTATAGCAGCCTCAGGGTGCAAAGTATTAACTCCACAATTTACATATGTGGACAATTTATATATGTGGTTAACATAATACTAGTACAGACTTAGAGCAGCAATACAGAGGAACATAAAGTGCTGCAGGAACACCATTCAGTGATTTAAAGGATGCTCAAGTACCCAGGACTGCCTGGTAAAGAGACTTCTCCAAGCATACCAAGTTCAGGTAGAGTCTCCTCCAATTTTTTTTCTCCAAGGATAAGAAATTAGTTTTAGGGTATTGCTTAATCTTGCAACATGTTTGCAAGTTACAAAGCCTGTTGACTTGCAACCCTGACCTAAATTTCACAAAGAACTTCTGCGTGCCACAGTAGACATGGGTCTACTGCTGCTTTAGCTTGGCTTAACAAGTACATGACCACTGCTCATTTTCACACTGTATTAAAAATCACCAGAGCATCATTCTCGTTTATTTCAGTTGGTTTAATTTCGCTCTGTACTCATTTTAGGCCAATTTCCAGCTGAACCAGTAGTTCTCCACATCTGATGTCACCAAGCACAACAGAGAACTCATAGGAGGTATGTGACACATCTCAGCCTGGAAAGGTGCCACGAGCAGCAGAGTATGGATACCACCAGTCAGCAGCAGTACCATGTTACTAGTTGTCCTGGTTTGGGCTGGGATAGAGTAATTTTTCCCTTAGAAAATTAATGCCCTGCTAGAGTTAAACCACCACACCAGTGTTCAGTTCCGGTTCAGTTCAGCAACACACTCTTACTAAGGCAGAGCAGGTTCCAGACTTGGCTCTGGCAATTAAGCCTATTTAAGCTTCCCAAGATTTCAGTCTGCTGACAAATCTCTTAAAATCGCAAAGAATTCCTCAGAGGTATTTAAAAGCACAAAGATGCAAATGAACCCTTGGTGGTATTTTCTGCTTAATTATTTCTGAAATCCTGTTGGTGAGCTATTAAATATCCAGACATGATCTCCTGAAATAGGATTCCAGAGACTAATTCCGCAGTTATGACAATCACAGATTAGTAAGACTCATGTTCCCAGTGCAGAGACTTAGCAGCAGAAGGGAGGGACTGAACGTTAGAACCAAGTCTCCTGAAGTAGCCAGGCAATGAACATGATACTTTGTGAGGGCCCTAAATCACCTCTAACAGACAAGGTGCACTGACCTTTCTAGAGCTGCCTTCCACAGAGATGGGCTTCAGGAGGTTGTTGAAGGTCATGGTGTAGTTCTTCCCATTCAGATTCTTCACTAGCAGATCAAATGACCTGGACCCAGGAAGTGGAGGGAGAAAGGCACAAATATTCCAATTGTTACATTGTCTGAAAAGCCTTTAGCAGGTGTATTTCTCAGGAAAGCAGAGTACTTCTTGGGAAAGCAGGCCAACAGGCTTGCCTTACTTTATTCCCAGGGCTCTCAAAATGTTCAGTTCAACTTTAACATAGAAATTAAAAGGACCAATCCAGACTTACAACAAATCAAGATCTTCAGGACCCTTCTACCTAAAAACTTGGAAAACCAAATTTCCTTAATGTACACCTCAGTTCTATCACTATGAATACCCAGGGCTAACACTATGTGCCCCATCAAGCATGGTGAGGTGCACTTGTAAAATGAAAACATCCCCATACCCTCAAGTTCTACTAAAAGCTAATACAGCTGAAGTTTAAAAAAAGAAAAAAGGGATTAGAGATAAAAAAGGCTAATCCAATACTGCTGCGTTTTATTGTTCTTGCTGTGCTACAAGATGAACTCACCTCTCTGTGAAATTCACCTGCACATTCTCAGCTGGAAGCTTCTGGACACCATTTAAAGAGATGTAAATCTTAACAAACTTATCTGACTGATCCCAACCTGGAAGTGAAAAAAGAGATTAAGTTGTACCTTTCCTCCATAAGCTTCATGCACTCCAGCTTCCCCCACAAAGCCCCCTAGAACAACTAGGGTCTTTGTCTTAGTGAAGCAATTTTCAGAGCGATAAAAGGAAAACACGAATTATTCAGGAACAACTTGAGAGCAAAGGCTGGTTCCCCCATGTAGGCCTGTTCCCTAATCCCTGCAAATTCTGAGAAAACCCACGTATCAACTCAGGTCAAAAGAGAGCAACCCAGGCTGTGCAGGGGGAGTCAGAGCCAGCTGTTTGCTCCTGCTGCAGTTTCCTTGACCCACTTCTTCCCCTACTCTGTGCATCTTGAGCAATTCCCTCTCCTCTCACCTACATGGCGAGCAGAGAAGCCAAAGCTTACTCCTTCACTCCTGCTAATCACTAAGCAATGGAAAAATACCAGCTGGTACAGTGAGGATACTTAATGCATCCCACCAAACACTATCACACAAATATGATCAATACACACCGGGGTTCAGATGGCAAGGTAAGCATGAGGTAGCTTTTAAAGTGGGGTCTCCAGTGGAATAAACACTTAAGGCCTCACTATGATGCTAAGTGGCAACTCTAATTCCCAGTAACGCCACCCTGCCATCTCTTCAGAGAGATGCTGGGGCTCTAGAAAAATGATCCTACCATAATTGTTTATTTTCACTGTGTATCCTCCCAGCGATGACTTTTCTTCCTCTGCCACATCTTTTGGCTTCGGCAGAGGCTGATTCTTGATTTCCAGCTCCAGCTTTTGTTTCTCTGCCACAAGGACATCACGCACCCGCTTCCTAGTGGCATTCGTGAGCAGCTCTTTAACCTCTTCCAAATCTTTCTGCAACTGGTTCAAAAACAAAGGATCACACGTATACATTAGACACATTCTTTTGTGCTCAGGGCTCACAGCTTTTTATGACAATTTCACGTGTTCCAGATGTTGGAGTTTCAGCTTTATCTGGTCAGTAGTTTGGTTTCCCACTACAACCAGTTAAGCAGGGAATCATCCCTTCCTCATCCCCCGTCCACTCCTGTAGATATGTACAACCACAGAATCCTAATTCACAGAATGGGTCGGGCTGGAAGAGTGCAACTCCCCTGCTCAACCACGGCCACCTCAGAGCACAAGACTGGAAAAGTCCTCCAAGATCATAAATTCAGACAAGGTTTAAGCTTTCAGTGCTTAACTCTTCATACATTAAAGACCAGCAGGAACCAACAGAAGCTGGGCGGATGGCACAGCTCCCTCAACACGCACCGCCGCAAGGGGAGACCTCCACAACCCTCAGCGCACGCGGGGACTGACGGCTCCCCGCCTCCCAGCCGGGGCCCCACCGCTGCCCCTCGCACAGGGCCCCGCCAGCACCCGGGGAGCAAAGCCGGGAATCGCCTCACCTCCTCCCGCGCCAGGGCCATGGCGGCTCCCCGTGGAACCTCTGGAACCTTCCGGCCGCAGGAAGTGACGCGCTGACACCGGCACCGCCCGCTCCGGCCCTGGGGAGGCGGGAGCAGGAGCTTCTCCCCGCGGCGGGCTCTGAGGGACGGGCGGAGCAGGAGCTTCTCCCCACACCCCCCGAACTCTCTGAGGGACGGGCGGAGCAGGAGCTTCTCCCCCGGACGGGCTGTGAGGGATGGGCGGGACCAGGAGCTTTTCCCGCCCCCCGGACGCCGTGAGGGACGGGCGGAGCAGGAGCTTCTTCCCCCGCCCCCTAAACTGGGCTCTCAGGGACGGGCGGAGCAGGAGCTTCTCCCCCCGGTGGGCTCTGAGGGATGGGCGGGATCAGGAGCTTTTCCAGCCCGCCGGACTCTGTGAGGGATGGGCGGGATCAGGAGCTTCTCCCGCCCCCCGGACTCTCTGAGGGACGGCCGGGATCAGGAGCTTTTCCAGCCCCCCGGGCTCTGCGAGGGACGGGCGGGATCAGGAGCTTTTCCAGCCCCCCGGCCTCTCTGAGGGACGGGGGCGCTGCTCAGTGTGAGGGGCGGCTGGGGCGGGCACGGGCTGGCTTTTAGTTTGGCGATCAGAAATCTCCCCCTCATTTTACAGCAGATGCACCTGAGCCCGTGGCTATGAAGGTCCTCGAGTAATTTTGCAAAATAAAGGGTTGTTCTCCTTCAGGAAAAGAGTATCAGGCTCATGTGGTGGAGGTAAATAGTAACCCAAGGGGAAGGAATCTCTGTTCCCGGCCTTTAAAGGAAGATGGGCTTATAAACTAAGTGCCCTGTTCTGTGTCTGCTCCTCATTTTCATGGTTATTAAGGTTGCAAAACACCTCCAAGATCATCTCCCACAAGGTTTAAGCTTTCAAGTTCTAAGATTTCATCAATTAAAAAACAACCAAATCCAATAGAAGTTGGGTGGGTGGCACAGTGCCCTCACCACACACCACTGCAGAGGGAGACCCCCACAACTAATGCATAACAAACTTTCTACAACAAACCCAGAGGGTAAGTTACTGTTGGGAAATTGTTCCTGACCTGTAATGTCACAATGTGTACTCTGGGAGTGACATTTACAGGGAAAATGTAGCTTTTATTTACAGAGCATTTGGCTATATGCATGTAAAAACATGCTGGTGTAATGCTACCAAAATTCTCTTTTAAGCATTTTCCTCATCAAAAGAAAAACATGACTGTTGACACTGTTACTAAATCAGTGCAGTGAGCACCAACAAAAAAAACTTCTGTAGCCCCACTGGGCATTAAAATTTCCCTGAAAGAAAACAATAAAGCAATGGCATTCTTTCTCTCAGCAGGATTGTAAAGGAGGCAGCATTTGCCCCCAGATGTCCTTTATAAACAGTGTGACCCAAGGCAGAACACAGCCCTTCAGTGCTGAAAAAGCCAATTTCTCTAGGACAAGGTGCCAGTTATAACAGCTGTTTCACCACACTGAGGAATGTCAGCTCATTTGTTGATACATGGGCTTAAGGTCTGGGTTTTTTCCTTTTCTAAAGTGAGCATCCAAGAATTAATCAGCAAAGTGATCTGTAGAGGTAAGGAGGGAAGAAGAAATTTGATGAAAATGAATTCATAGAAGCCCTGAAGCCAAAGATTTATGTTCAGGAATAGCATTTGGAGACAGGATAGTTTATTTTATCCAGGAAATACAATATGGTCAGATGGAATTTACTTTTATGGCTTTTTTTTTTTTTTAATTGGTTAAGGGCAGTTTCTTATTCAGTAATTATATTTTTTTCTGTGTAACAGCAACTGAGATAAGGAAAAAAATGTGTTTTTTAATTTAGCTACTAATCTTTGAGTTTCTCCACACTCAGTTGTGGTCTTTTATTAGCAAAGGCTCTTATTTTTACAATTTCAATTGGTATTGCTTTCTAATTTAAGTTCTGGCTAGGGGAGGAAATGCTTTCATTAACATAGAAATGCATTTGAGGTGAGCCTGTAATTTGCTTTTTTCCTTAAGTGTTTATTTAGTTTCCTTAAATGATGAGCATTTCTGTACACATGGCACTTCCCTTTGAGTGGCTTCCATGTGGAAGAGTTGTCACTCTTGTCATGTAAAAACAAGCTCCACGTAGCTCTCCTCTGCAGAAAGCAGCAACAGCATCTGGATGCTGCCTCCTCTCCTGACAAACGCTTTGGATAGTGATGTGGAGGTAAATCCATACAATATGTTATGGCTGGTAAATTTAATCTTCAGCTTTTGTCCCTCTTTGCCTTATCTTCCCCTGAAGTGCTGTGTGCTTTTGCTCTTATCTGGGAACAACGGCTGTTCTTCTCAGTTAATAGAAAATAAATCCAAGAGCAGTTGCTCACATGGAAAAATGGTTTTATAAAGCATTTGGATACTTCTGACTGCGGCACATTCTGCTCTGTCCTGTTCTTGCTCAGCCCTGCCTCTCTCCCTGTAGTCACTTGCCAGTTTCTTGCTGTTTCCTTCTGGTCCCCACGTCTCTTCCAGCTGCCTCAAGGCTTGTGCACTCCAGGGAAGCACGAAGCCCTTAACAACAACTGTTGTCCCACTGCTGTGTATCACCAGCCTTTAGGAAAAGCATTCTCTGTGCTGGAAACCTCAGACTGGCACGAGGAGCAGAGGGCCAGGGTGAGCCCTCAGCCCTCTGGCACAGCTCCCCGGGAACAGGGACATTATCCTAAGGCTGGAATTAACATGCACCCCGTTTGCACAGCCAACCTGCCAAGTCACTGTGCCCTGGTGCAACAGAGCTGCTGGTGAGAGCTGCCTCAGGAAACCTGACACGGCAGCTGCTTCTTCCTGCAAACTGATTTAAGCTGCTTCTTAAGTAAACGGCTTAGGAAAATAAGCATCGTATTCCCAAGTTGTTTTCCATTTCCATTTATTTTACAAGGCATCCTTCACACAATGATAACAAGGTACTGATCTGAACAATTCTGTAACAATTAAAAAAGTAAACATTTGTTGTGACCATGTACATTGAATTGCACTTTTCATAACAAGCATTACACTTATATTTCATGTTGTACTTTATATATTACATGGATGTGTTACCCAAGTAGTGGTTGTACTGAATGGTTCTAGGTTGGAAGTGTGACCTTTCTATGATGATCTTTTTTTCCTAACTCTTTAGGATTAGGAACTTGGGACACACCCAGATCACAGAGGCCACCCCAAATCTGGGAAACTTCATTGTCATGGAGTCAGAGATTTGGAGCTGCTCTGTTTTCAGTGTGAAGGAGTGAATCCACTTTAATGGCAGACACAGAGGGAGATGAATTATGCTTGATTAGAAACTTTCTGCATTCATATGTCATCTTTTCCCAGTTCAAAGAAGCCAGAAAATCTTCGTCCATGGGAAAGCAAGAGTTCCCAAAGCTCAAGAGAGCTCCTGGCACAGCTTTTGAAGGTGGTATAGCAGAATTGCAAACCCAGGGATTACTGAAAGACAGGAATTGAGATCTGAAGAAAAATCTGGGAACATCTGCTGTGGTTTGCATTGGTAGTACCATCCATGTATTATATAAAATACAAAAATAAGAGAAACTGTAAGGAAATTAGTACAGCCCAGGATTCTGGTGGTATCAAATCACAAATGAAATTTATGATACCAAATCCTTTTGATGTATTTATCCCCTTGTCATTCCATTTCTTATATATTATTCTATATGTAAGATATAGTTCTCCAAAGATACATATATATTCCTTTACAGGTCAAATAAAAGCAAGTCACACTGAATAAGAAAATAATAAAAAGTAATAGCCTAATTCTCTACCCATTTTTTGTTTTTCAGGTAAAAACAGCATGAAATACATCCAGTAGCAAAGCTGTTGGAACCCAGGAGAAATGGAGAGCCCTGTATTCCTGGAGAACTGACCTGTATGTGTTAAGTCACAATCCTGAAATAAATTGTGTAGACTTCTGACCTGGGAAAGATAAAGTCTTGATCAATGCTGAGCATTATTTATCCAGTTGCAAATTCCTTGCATTTCCCAAAAGCCACCTGTGGATTAGCTCAGTTCTAAAGGCTGCTGTGACATACACCTCCCCTAAAACCTGAGAGATCCAAACTTGAGCGTTTCCTCATGTCTCTCCTTAGTGTTATTACCTGCAAGGAGCTAATGGGACAGTTCCCAGTAGGATATTAGCACAACAGACAGACAAATAAATTAGTTTTAACCTCTGTGTTTGTGCATGTGGTGCAGCCAGCTCTTTACCCAGCAGTCCCCTCAGCGGGGTCCAGCAAGGACAGGGAGTGTTTGTCAGCCCCAGCAATCCCTCAGACCTGAGGGGAGCATCCCTGCCCTCTCTTCACATGACACTTACTACGGTTTTCTCTCTAGCAGCTGGAAGAACACCAGCACTGTAAGGTAAGAGTGCTTCTGGTTTCAAAGCCAAGGGTGTTTAGGCTTAGGAGATGATGCAGAAGTTGCCAATTATCCCTGAGTCTAACAGTAAATGAAAATCCTCTGAGTAAATGAACATCACCTGATTATAGTTCTCCCACACATACAAGTAGTTTCATGATTTCACTGCAGCTACTTAATAGAAGGAAGAGAACAGGCCTGCCTTGATCCTGTGGAGAAAGCATGGCATGTGACTTCCAAATGTTGATACTTCAGTGCCAGTAAATGCCGATTTTTATTTACTCCTAAACCACCACGTTCAGTCAATGAGTGGCATCACGACCCTGAAGTCAGTGGGATACTTCATGCTCTGTGAAGGGACTGAACTCCTGCAGTTCTTGGCTTTTTATCTCCATCTCCCCTTGTAAACGGCTGGATTTATTTCAAGTTGTTCTTAACACAGTGGCAGAGGTGATAATTTATCTTAAAAGAAATTTCAAGGGCCAGCTAAGAGAAGTCATTTAAAATGTCTAACAAAGAAAAAAATCCTGCTTACCTGTGTAAGCACTTTAACTTAGTTGTAGCAATGTGACTCAGCTGTAGCAAATGAAATCCTCATTAATGCACAGGACAAGGGTGGGTTTGTCCACTGGTAGTACTGATTACATGGCTGACTACCTTTCCTGAGACTCCTTCTGCCAAACCCTAATGCAGATGCACCTCAGGGATTTTGCAGTTTCTTGGCTTCTCTACCCATGGTATTTTTTATCTTTTTTCTTTTTATTCCTCTCCAGATACATTTAGATGTAAATGTAAACTAAGTGGAATAAGTCCTATTACTTTAGAATATTAAGTTTGGTTCACAAAGATAATACAAGACTAGTTCACAAATGTACCACATAACTAAATCAGCCTTGCTTCATTTAGCCTGTAAAGTGTTACAGTCAAAGGAAAACTAACATTTTAATGTGAAAAGAAGGACTTTTTTTTTTTTTTGCCCCCCATATTGAGCATCTCAGGAACATATTATAGTCCAACAAGATAAAAGTTGTAGTAAAAATATTCTTTGGAGGTTTGTTCCTAATCAAAGTAAAGACTTTATTTCAGAATGGTGCATTCTCAATAAAATTTAAAAATAGGTTTTAGTTTCTACATATATATTTATAAAATTCAAATTAATAAAAGTTTGATCTGAACACATAGTTTACTACAGACTCAGGGAAAAAAGGTTGATCACTCCAGACTTAGGAGCTGTGTTAGCTGTTCCAGTGCCACCTGGAAACAACAGCTTCAGTGAGTGATGATGTTTCCTGCTGAAAAGCTGAACAGTAAGCCAGCTATCCCTGACAAATCCACCAAGGATATGTGTGTAGGTAGTTCTGTCACACAGAGATCTCTTTTCTTGCAGGAAACTAAATTTCCCAATAGCATCTATAGTCAGCAGATAGAATTTTAGCTTGCCTGGTTTAATCATGGAGTCCTGCTCCTTTCCTTCATTCTGAATATTTATCAGGATAATGCCATAAAGCTATTTTCTTACTCCTTCAGTAATGCTGAGAAGATGCAGTTTCCACCTAAATATTAATCTTCCAAATGCCACTGCTACAAATGCTACCTTGGATCTGCAGCTGGAAGGTGGGAATTGTTTACTGCCTTTAGGGTCATTGCTTTCTGAAACTTCCTTTGGGTGAGGTAAGCCAGCTTCCATCCTTACAAGGGCTTGAAATCACCACAGCTAGCAGGTAGCAAATGTGGTTTTGTTCCTGAAACTCAGCTTCCAAAGTCAGAAGGCAGCTACACTGATAAAATGAATGTTGTGTCCAAGCTCCTTCTGTGAAACGTGGTGACCTGATTTACAGTTCCTTTTTGATGAACTTGGAAGTCCCACTCCCATGATCCGCCTGCGCTCACTGGACCCTGTGAGGTGATCTAACTCATTCACTTTACAAAAGATGAACTGTAGGGGGATAAATCCACCCACATCTTTATTTGTTGTTGTTTTCAATTATCTCCAGTACATACTACAAGGACAAGGGACAGGACTGTACAATGGGGAGTTGGAGGGGTGAGCAGGAGTGAGCTCTTAACTCATCTGCTCAGGGAATCACAGCCTAACACATTTCTTTAATCATTCTTACTGAACTTTTCCAGTCATGGTTTTAAATCCACTTGTAAGTATGATTTAAGATAAATGAAATGAGAAATTCAGACACTTGTCAAATAACCAGTTTCCCTCATGGACACAGTACTCTCAAATGCAACAATCAGATGTTCACCAAGTATCCTTAAATGTCACTTCAGATTTATTAAGAATTCAGATTCACATTCTGAATGTGAAGCGGAACTGGTAAGTGAATGACTAACACTGGGTTTAGTCAGTCAAGAGAATGGAAACATTTATGCAAACATTATGAGCAAGGCAGTGACAAGGGAAAAAGACTTTTGATAACATTTGCAAAAGAAATACCTTCTAGTTTTCCCCCTTTTGTTCCTCACTGTATTAATAATTCCAGATAATCACTGTTATTGAAGGTACATTTTGAAATATTAAAGTTTTTTAACCCCTCATTCTTAGAAGAGAGAATTGTGTCAGGATGGTGATTATATTTTGATCTCTACTTCAATCAGCTGACTGCCTTTTGGAATCTTTCCTTTGGCACTGGTAACATTAAATTTGTACTACCCTGTTGAAAATAATTCACAATTATGCTTGACAACAAAGCACAAGATAGGTATTATTAAATTTTATTGTACAAAACCGACAATGTATGGCATTCCTTAGAATTAAAAAAAAAAAGATCAAAACAGAACTAGTGTCCCTGGAAAAATCTTGTAAATGAAACAATTAATACACAACATTTAGTCCAGCAATGACATTTACCTGCAAGACCATCTTCAGACATGACACGTATAATTAAAAAAATATTCCATCAGTTCAAGCAATAGTTTAATTTTCCATGAAATAAGTATTTCTATGAACACTTCATGTTTAGTCAAAACAAATGCTTTTGAACTTTCTTACCTTAAGAGATATAAAACAACCAGACAGGTTTGGGAATCACCAGAGAAGTCTACCCCCACAGGAAAGTCTAGGGCTTGTATTCCACTTGAAAATGCTTGTTTTTATAACAATAAGTAATACCAACAAAGTGATTCCTAACCAAACACTTCCAGCAAACAGATTTTTTTCTATGGTATTTTGTTCATCAGTGCAACACAAGCTTCTTGGGTGTTTTATTTGATGCCTCATTTCTGTGTCAAATTTGGAATCTGAATATAGACCCAGGGCAAGGTTTTCATCACTTTTATTCATAAAACCTTCCCTTTATTGCACAGGATTTACAGAAGGTCAAAACCATGCAAGGTCTCCACTCTGCTGCTCAGCAAAAACATCAAATAAGTGTCGAAACGGTTCTCCCTTCATCCCAGTGGAAGGAATTATTCCTTGGTATTTTTAATATAAACATGAATTAAAAAAAGGGAAGTAGGGAACTTTATGTTAAATTCCAGTTGAGCTATAAATAGCCTTTAAACAACAGTGTTACAAAAACGGCACTACTTGTATTTCTGAAGAAAAACCAATCCAAACTTAAGAAGTTGTAAGGGAAGCTCATAGCAATTGTGCCAGGAGAGCACAAGCCTATCTTTGCTATGGCCTAAGCTTTACAAAAAGTGCTTCTCTGCAGGATGCAGTTGCTGTGGTAAACTTCTGAGATGGTCCCAGGGCCTAAGTTATCCTCAATGTCTTACACTGTGCTTTCTAGGGAGAGATTATGCTGCAGTACTGTACATTTGCCATTCTCTCCCTCCAAAAAAGAAAAACCTTCTATGCAAGACAAAAGTAATTTCAAATTAGATGTGTATTAAAGACCTAGTTTTGAAATATTTATTTAACATCTAGTCATATAAAATAAAGTGTAAAAGTATGAAGGTATCAGAATGTGGCTTTCAGCAAGGCAGTATGGGAAGCAGGAATTCAACATAAACCAGGACCTTTTTTTTTTCCCCTTTGAAAAGGGTCACATCAGAAAATGAATGAAAAACACTGAAGAATTTCACTTCACGCCTGCACTCCTGCCTCATTGTCCTTTGCCCACGAGGAGAGACCACTGGAAGAGCGCTCCAAGGTTTCAGCTGTGTTGCTCCTTGTGCTCTTGAGCCGGCTGTGGCTGAGCTATGTGCTGCCCTCTCTGGGAGGCAGGGGCGGCTGGGGCTGCGCTGCTGCCTGTGTGCCCGTGGCCGTTTTGATTGAGTTCAGGGTTTTGCTAAACCAAGAGTTTTTGGCAGCTTGGATTTCATTCATAAGGGCTCCTCTCTGGTGCTCCAGCTCCTAAGAAAGCAGAATAGTCAGAATTGATCAAAACCTAATTAATTAACAAAGAAGCATCTTCACACTCAGTCCCTACAGTCCCTTGCAATCTCCCAGGCACTGGGGAGAGAAGACATTCAAACTGCTGAAACAGCACAAGATATTTATACACACAAATAAAATAATCTTTTTAAGAGATTTTTTTTTACCTGAAAGTTCAGCTACACAGGCATGCAGGTATGTACTCCCTTTTGGAACAATTTTTTGTATGATTCAGAACAATTTTGGACTGAGCATGAGGTTAAGGTGACCCACCCTGCTGTACTTGGATTCCACGTACCTGAATTTTGCACTTGGCTTCCACAAGCTGCAGTTTGGTCTGTGCAAGCTCCAGCTCCATCTCTCTCAGCTGCTTCTTCAGTGCATCCTTCTCATCATCTGTTTCGATGCCTTTGTTGTCCGTGCTTACAGCAGGCACCTTCAGTGCCCCCTCCTTGCTGAAAATCTCACTGCAGTGTTTGCAGGCCATCACTTTACCCTGAAATACCCAGAAAGCTCATTCTTAATCCATGTTACAGGAGCTGCTGTGCTTCCTGGAAGAGCCATTTTATTTGTCAGACTGCCTCAATCTCAAACCATATAGTACTGCAGTTTTTATAATTGGCATGAAAAGAATTTGAGTAGTTTATGAACAATTTCCAGGGTATGTTAACCAGTATAAAAATTCCTAAAATCTACTTAGCATGCTTTAAGCACGGAGACTTTGCTCCTATATTAGAATTTTCTTGCTACCAAAGCGTTGTAATATTTATGTCAGCACAACTCAGAAGAGTAAATTAAATCTGAGTAGATGAAACAGCTGGCCTGGCTTGCACAAACTAAAACAGGATATTGAGCTATTTCAGCACAATATAGGAACGTCAATCCTAGAATTATTTTATGTTATTATCAATAACATTAAAAAGTCACTAAAAAGCAACAAATCTAGTTCAGCTTGAGTACTAAAGAAATATGTAGAAGCTACAGCAGAGGGTAAACAACTCTGCCTACTCAGAATTATTATTATTATTATTATTATTACCTATCAAGAAATGTTTATCTCTTATGTAGGTGTTCCTGGTAAGGGGTTTAGAGAAGGGAGACGAACCCCTGTGGATATTCTGGGGATAGCCCTAGCTGTGCCATTTGGTTTAATTACTTAAACCAATTCTAGTTAAATTACAGAAACCCAAATATATAAACCTTGTCCAATCTGGCCAATTCCAATCCCTCCACTGTGCACTCTTGAGAAACAACATGCTTTGTCTTCTATAGAGTCTTCTTTTTCTTTCCAGTTAATCAAAACATCCAAGTAAATACTGTTTTCTCTACCTTTTTTACCAGAAGTATATATTTTAACAGCAAAAAGAAAAGCCAAGTACTAAATGCACTTCAGTTTGAGAGCTCCACACTGTCTGATGCAAGATAAAGAACCGTGAAAGGAAATAAACCCTTTCCTTGTTTACATCTGCTGAAAAATGCATGTGGGGCTACTGATGTAGTTTAAGCTTCAGTTCACATTTCGTTCTGTATCCCTGGCATTCAGCAACACCTGTGTTAGAAATATCCCCTATGCAGAGACATTGTTCTCACCTTCACAACTTCCAGTTCATCTTTACTGGCCGCTTGTTGTTTTTCCAGCCTGGTACTCAGCTGGGAACAAATCTGGAGCAGAGAAAGCAGTCTCTTAGCTCAAGTTTACTACATTAAAGTAGAATCTGTGCTTTTTAACAATGGTTTTTGCTAGAACCAACATTTCTTAAATTCTGCCTCAGTCAGTATATGCATTCCCCCTTAACAACTCCACTGCTGCTGCTCATGATAAAAACCCAGCAGTATTCAATACAGAACCAGAACACAGAGACAGGGACATTTTATGGATGAGTTGGTTTATGAAGTTTATACTGCATTATGTCACAAAGTACAGAAGCATTCACCCTAGAGTACTAAAATTAGCTGAAAGACAGGTTATTCCTGACTGCCTAATTAGGAGACTATTAGGAAAGCCACAAGAAGATTTATGACAAATTACAACATTGCTCTCCAAAAAAAGGTGGAGCTTATTCAAAGGATGAGATCTGCAATGCTCAAAATTCAGCTCTCATGACAGGTGGAAAGAAGAAATATGAGAGAGGGTTGCTGGAATGGTACCTGTTTATACTCTGCAATAATGGCTGTGGTTTTCTTGATCTCAGATTCTGCTTTCTCCAGTTGCTTCCTGAAGACTTCCTTCAGCTAGGAATTGAAGGAGAGCAGTTACACAGTACACTGACAGAACTTCTCAGAATGTGTCATCAGATTCTTTTCTTCATGTCTCGCTGTGTTTACAACAGCTCTACAGCTGCTTCTTATGAAATTCCAGTTCTCAGACAAGTGTCTGATTTACTCACTTTACAAATACTGATTCTATCAGTGATAACCAAAAAGTCTATACTGTGACCCTTTATCTCTGGTCAGAGAATTCTCCTGTAACTTAATTCCCATTCTCTGTGTTAAATGGTGGTACATCATGGTCCACAGAACACACAAAAAAGCATTACTATTAAGTGGGGTTAACTGATTTAGTTTTTGTTTTTCTGCACACTGTCACAGCAGGTTTGGCCAGATTGTTTGTTTGTTTCATTTGGAGATGGAACAAGAAGAAGAAGAATCTCTCAACACTATCACTGTCATCTCCATAAGTGAAGAAAAAAATCTGTTTGGGTCTATAGCACTGAGTGAAAACACAGCTAACTCATCTCTCCTTCAGAACCACTCCACTTGGAGAGCCCTTTCAGTAAGAAAAAAGCCTCACTGCCTCACTTACAGCAAACAGAGAGCTGCATTTTAAAGAGACACAATGATTAATAATAATTGTTGCAGTCACTGTTGCCAAATAGCAAAAATAAAAATCAGGGTATCACTTTTGAAATGTACATGTTAGATATATAGGATTTCAGAACAAAGACTGAGTATTTTGCAGCTAAGTACAAAGCCAGGTCTAGTCAGCAAAATTCTCCCAACCCCCACTCCTGTTCTTCTGCTGTTGGGTCTAGCTTCAGGCAGGAACATTATTTAAGCAATTCAGCAGTTGAATCCAGAATGGGCTCTTACAGGGCAACAACTCCTCCGGCTCCTTCATTTAGATATTTAAGAGGTCTGATCACATCTCCTTAGCTGACATTGCTCACCACCAGTGACAACAATTGTTACAATACTTGGAAGAGGATAAGCTATGAAAAACTAAACATTCAGAGCTCAAGTAAAGAAAAACACTGAAAACTGTACTTTCGAAAAAAAAATTACCCTGGCACTATAAACTTTTAATTGAAACTGCATTTTGAGGACAAAATCCTTTTCACAACTGCAACACATCCACACTTTCCTGCATATAATTTTTCTCGCATTTACTAACTAAATGGGAAAAGCTGGAGAATGCCTTACCTGAGCAGTTTCCTCTTCCTGCTTCCTTTTCTCTTCCTCAGTCTCCACTAGCTTCTGTTTGGTCAGGAGAAGTTCCTTGTTCAAAACATCTGCTTTGTCTTCAGCCTAGAATCAGGGACACTTGTGTAAATCAGATGTTATCCGTGCCAGTACAAACACACTGGGATATACAGCTCAGAAATACACTAGGTTCAGGTTTTAGCATTGCCTTTTCCTGACCTCTAATAGCTCACATAACTTTTTCATATGAAATTCCCTTTTCAGTTAGCCATTTACTAAACTATTTCACTGTGTTTCCACACCTGTGCAGAAGGACCCTTTGGCCAATTGTTTACCTATGCCCAGATGGCACATAAGCACAGTCCTAGCACAAACAGTGATGTACAGAATATTTTTGTTGGGAGCAATATTAATCTACATGAGGGCAGCATGATTTACCCCCTGTGTAACTTCAAATAACTCATCCCATTTTTTAATCTGTGAGCACGGAAAACATTACTGTAAAATACTTGGGTGTCTGCATTGTGCCCTACAAAGTGTTCAGGCAAAGGCAAGTGTATGAGACAAGCAGGACCACCAGATAAAAAGGTTTATTGGTGCAAATAAGCATCACGTGAAGAAACCTGATAATTGAGAATATAATTTTCTCTGGAAGGACCAAGCTTGTGACACATTCTGGGAATGCTTTGTTTTTGTGAGCACTGTCCTCACAGATCATCAGGAGAGAAATGTATTTCTCAGTGTTTGGATAAATTCTGTATATATTCTGGATATATTCTGAAGGAAGAAAAGGGAAGGAAGGAAGGAAGGAAGGAAGGCTTGATGTATTAACTCAAAAGATAAAAGGCAGTTTGATCTAGCTAGTAAGTTTTTAGTATTGTCTTCAGGCCTTGCCCTTTCCCAGAAGGTGTTTCCTTCAGATGAGCCCTACTGTACCTTGGCTTACTAAGATTTGACATGGTGATAAGCTGCTCTAATGCCTTTGCTGTGTGTGGGGGGAGCCCTCTGATTTTTGCACTATGCAGTCCTTGCTAGAGCAAATCAAGACAGGAACCTGGCTATATGTAGTCTCATGTGTTTGTCTTTTGAATCCAACTATTGCATGACTCCTGGAAAAATCTCCATCAGTGTTTGGATATATTCTGTAGGCCTCCCCAGCTGGGAAACACACATAAGCATCTCACCACCCTTCCT
Organism: Leptocoma aspasia; assembly: GCA_013399835.1. Taxonomy (NCBI): domain Eukaryota; kingdom Metazoa; phylum Chordata; class Aves; order Passeriformes; family Nectariniidae; genus Leptocoma; species Leptocoma aspasia. The sequence goes on along the minus strand of VXAX01006546.1, from coordinate 64,636 downwards.
GTTCAGTAATGCAGAAAGGACAGGAAATGGTGGTGGCCAGTTAACACTGACTTTGCTGAAATTACAGGAGGGAAAAGGGCATTGCAAACAAGTAACCATACAGAACTTGTCTCTGAGATGAAGTTTGGGTTTCTACCACTGTGGTGGTACTAGCTTATCCTTCTGCCACAGTAATAATGATTAACGAGGATATTAGTGGTGTTTGTGGGCAGCAGAACCAGCTCCACCATCTCTATGACTGAAGAGATGGATTAAGGATTTCTTCATTGCTTAGTGTGTATAAGGCTGTATGGGAGAAAGGAAAACAGTGCAAGAATGGAAAATTGATAAGATTAACATCTTAGAACAAAAGACTTTGGGGATTACAAGGATGTTTGTGATGGAAGACTGGTTTAAGATATGCTTTGAAGGAACTGCAAATCTTTCCTCCTTTCTTGTGTCATTCCAGTTTCTCCAAGCACCTGCAGTGCAGAAAGAGAGGGCTGAATGCGTGGTTCTCTGAAAATCATTCTTGGGGCAAAGGGCTCTGAATGCTGCTGCCCTCCACATTCCAGTCTCCACAGGCAACACGAGCAGTTACCAGTGAACACCCAGGAGCCCTTTGAATTTTTGGTGCTGTGCCACTTCATTATCTCTGAATTTTGTTGGCTGTACTAAAAGTGCTGTGAAAAACAGATCCTCACAGACATTTTGCAATGCAACTTCCCTTGCAACTGGTCTCCCAAGAACTACGTGATACCTTTTTCAAGGAAATGTTTGTTCTTTGCTATCTGCCTAAAGGTTATGGCCTACATTTTCTAAACAATCCCCAACACAGGAGATGCAATCAGTCTTGGCCAGACCCCACTGAATGCCTACAGTGGCACATGGAAATACAGCTGAGTGCAGCTAAGAGTGAGGTTGTCAGGAATATAAAGGCAAAAATAATTACACCTGTAATGTGTTCATGCTTTCACTTGAGCACAAAGCAGGGCTCCTCCAGCTGCTGTTGCCAAGCCTGAGTTGGGGCCCAACTCTGTTAACATTACCTGGTCCAGGTCATTCCGTAAGGCAATTTTGCTTGTTACAAGCTCGTGGGCAAGGTCATCGTTCTCCTGCTCCAGCCTCATGCTTGCTTCTTGGAGCCTGCGGTTTTCCCTCTGTGGAAAGAAAGGAACAACCAGGAAAGGAAGTTAATCCTTATAAAGAGCAATGAGCAAGTGCATGGTGTGTGCAAAACACTGAGAAGGCAAGAGTGCATATTAAGACAGGACTGCTGCTCTGGGAAACAACAGTGAATTAAGCCAGCAGTGCAAATGCAGCTATTCCACTTACATCCCACTGGTTTGTGTTGTGTAAGGGACACACTGATTGTAGTGTTTCCCTGTCAAAAATGAACGCTGACCTCTCCACAAAAGCACTTGATTTCTGCTTGCTCATCATCTAAAGAAATCAGGCAGATAAAATCCCACCCAGCAGCAGCGAACAGGGACCAATTAAGAGTTACTCATAATAATGCTCCAATCAAAGTAGAAAGCTGTCCTGCTGCACTTTACAAAATTCTGTCTGCAGGGATCCATAAAAATAGCCCACTTTGTAGGGGATGCAGTGCCAACTTCCCGTCTCCTGCAGGACCAGCAAAGAACAGCATTTAGCAGGGAACTTCCTACAGCTCGTGCATCCTGTGTCACCATTTGTGCACTTCTCTGGAACTCAAGGCAGTGACACCAGTGTGCTTTACAGTGCCAGGTGGAGAGGGGAGCTCATCCCTGAGCACAGGCCTGGGGGCAGTGACAGGAACACAAAATGGACAACTCGGAGGCTGCAGGCCCTTGCTTCACTGCCCTCCCTAAAAAATGACTATCTGGAGCACTGACCACAGAAGGTGAAGGAACAGGACCATATTCAAAAGATGCCTGTGGGTCAATGGACTTCCAGGGGTTCAACACCAAATACAAGTCCTCATTTTCAGAAGAACACAGCCAGGTGGGACAGACGGAGGTGCCTTCCTTCAAATGGATTTTAAGAGGAAAAAACTGCTGGCTTTTTGTCATTGTGGATCTTTCAAAGCAAAACAGGCTGCAAAGGGAATCTCTGCACTATGGAAATTTAAGGAAAAGCACCACGTTCACATGGAAACTCATAGGTGGAAAAACAATAACCTATATGCTGAGATTTCAAAAAGGACTTATTCTCACCTGAAAGGTAACTTATGTTCTCCAAAACAAAACAGTAAAAGTCCAAATATATCAGTAAAAGTCAATGATATATAATAATATATATATATTAGCACTTAAAATGTTTTTCAAGAGTTGTTCAGTGAACACATTCCTACAAAATGTGATTTCTTGCATAAGTACATTATTCACCTGTTTTCACTTCTTCCTACTCACCAGCTATGCTCAGATATCTTTTTCTTTCCCAATTCTCAACTATGAACTTGCAATTTTTATTTCTGTTGCAAGCAGATTTTGCACGTTCGTCTTAAACAAAAACAGGAGCTCTAAGAGGATGTAAAAAAAGGTCTCTTCTGTGTGGGAACTTCCTCTGTGGCAGGAAGTGGAACCTCTACAAATTTTCTCTCCTTAATGTGACCCTATTGTGTAACTAGAATAGGCACTGCCCTGTACAGGGAAGTAAGTTGGTTTCCCTTCCAAAAGATTGTACTTTGAGTAACTTGTTTTGTATAGAAGCTAAATAAAATGCTTTTGTCTTAACACAGTTAAAATAACCACTGCTAAAACACACACAACTTTGGGGATCTTTCCTATTTTAAATGCACTGTAGTCTGTTTGGGACAAGGAATTTTAAAAATTAAAGTAAAACTTTTCTGTAAACATAATATAAGCTTTAAAGTATAAAACCAAAGTGCAGTCAATAATGATAATACTACTAACAATCTCTAATACATCTTTATTCCCATATTTTGTTCAGACCATCTTCAAAGTGCTGATTTTTACAGACACAGCTCTGCCAGTTGTCAGAAAGTGACCTGAGTTCACCTAAAACTTGAGACCTGAGTCAGACCAGGTTCTGCAGCACCAATCCCTTTTAGAGGAAGAAAGCAGCAAATTCTTACGACTTTCACAAAATAACCGAGTTGGCTTTACCATTTTTGCTATGTCCTTGCCAAAAGCTTCAGTGTCTGCAAAGCAAGGCACGCGGTGTGAGGCTGAGAGTTCCTGCTTTACATTCACAGACAAGTGGGTAAGCAAAGCTCTGTGCTTGGAAATGCGCTATCCTCCTCTTAAACTAGAACTTAGATGGCATGTTGGTAGGGAGTTAAAGATCTCTTACCTTGGGCATCCAGTCAATAGCTAAAAGATGTTTTTAGCTCATTCACCAAACTCTGAATGTCCAGCTGAGAGGTTCTCACAGGACCACCTTTACTCTTCCTCCACCCAGGGCAGTATGCCCGATTAGCTGGTTTGTCTTTTTCAGCTCCTCCCCCCAGCTCTAGCAGTGTACAACTGCCTCCCTTCTCAGGAGGAAACTCTTAAGTCTGCCTAAGTCTGAATAAAAACTAACAGGACACAGTAAAGACAGAAAGAGCAAACAGCGCTCTTCATGCGTAGCAAACTATTTCCATAGGCTGTGAAATATTTAGAGTTTCACGAAATACGCTCGCAATGACAAAGTTCGACAGATGAAGCTGGTCTGGCACAGCAGGACTCACATCAGAGGCAGCATTTTGTAACTGGCATCAGCCAACTAGTCAGACCTGCTAGTTGTCCCTGGTGTAAACAGACAGCTTCCTGCCTCCTCTCCACAACACTAATTTTACTATGACAACCATTTCCTTCTCCTCAGTATTGCTCAGTTTCTACAGTCAGTAAAATAACAGATCCCTCTTTCCCAAATTCCTCCTCCTGGTTACAAAAGGTGGCTGGTGAACTCAGGTTAGCTTCTAAAAGGAGGATACTGCATTTCCAAAGAGGACAAACAATGCTGATACACACAAACATAAATCAACTTACCTCCTGTAAAGTCATAGACCAAATACTGCTTTCAACCATTGATGTAAAGACAGTGAAAACAGGATATAAAGAAATTTCTAATACAAAAAAAATAATAAAAGTTGCTTATTCTTCATTGTGTTTTTTGTTGAGAGTTTTAGAGAAAGATACTCCTGCTTCCATCACTCACTGGGTGGAAAGAAGACAGCAAACTTGAAAGCAGTAGGCATGCCTCAGTTCAGGATGACTGAAAGGCTGAACTCCACCCTCTGCTCCCTTCCAGGCTGCACCAAGGAGCAATTCCTGAGGAGATTAGTGGCCATGATGCATCCTCTCTGTGCTGCACTCAATGTGGGGCGTAATGAGTCACCATCCTTGTTAAGCAATTCTGTTTCTGTTCCTGTTCAGCAACACCCTGTGCTGCATTTGGCTTGGGTAGTTAGTTTTCTTCATGGTGGTTAGTACATTTTGGGTTTGTGCTGGAAAAGTTACAGATGGTTTGGTTATTGCTGAGCAGGGCTTGCACAGAGCCAAGGCCTTTTCTGCTTCTTGTACCTCCTCACCAGTGAGGGGGCTGGGGGTACACAACCAGCTGGGAGGATGCACAGCTGGCACAGCTGATCCAGCTGACCCCAAGGGACAGTCCAGACCATATGGCACCATGCTGAGTATGTAAAGCAGGGAGAAGAAGGGGGGACCTTTGGAGTGATGGCATCTGTCTTCTCAGGCCACTGTTACGTGTGATGGAGCCCTGCTCTCCTGGAGATGGCTAAACAACTACCTGCCCGTGGGAAGGGGTGGCTGAGTTCCTTGTTTTGCTTTATCTACTGACCTGTCTTCATCTCAACCCACGAGTTTTGTCACTATTACTCTGGGGATTCTCTCCCCCATCCTGCTTGTGGTGGAGTGAGCAAGCAGCTGCCTGAGCTGCTGGCTGGGTTAAATCAAGACATGCAAACCCCAGACCTCTGAATGTGAACAGATCTTCAATGATGGAATGAAAACACTGATTAAAATTCACTTGCTGGATGTGAGCAAATGGAGGTCTTCATAAACCCAATGGAAAGGGCTCTTGATATTGGAGGAACTCCAAAGGAAAATCCTTTGAACCTCCATCTAGAAACCCAAAAAGCTTTTACAGGGAGCGATCCAGGAAAGCCTCTCATGGTAAGCAACACAAAGGCTCCTGGAGGCAGTTGTGTTTTCTCTTTGGTGACTCTGGAGAAGCATTCCCCAAAATCCCCCAGCACAATTTTTAAAGAAACAATAGACAATGTCCCACAACAAAAGTCATCATGATTTTCCTCTGGACGGTTAACATTCAGTTGCCATGACTGAATAAAAATGACCATTAATTTTTGCTTCCCCTTCAAAACACAGAGAAGGCTGTTACAGAGAAGGCTATGATGTCCAAATTACACATTTATTCACACAACTTCTCCATTGCACAAGGAGGTTGACACAGGAAAAGGTGGAACAGAACAGCAGCATCTGCTTGCAAAACTCCAGCCCTTCTTTGTACAACTATATTCTCTTTATTTTAAATCAGTTCCCAGGCTCACTTCTGGAATTTTCTCATCAAGTCAACCCAAATCTTGTTACATGAGGTGTTCTCAAACAGAGAAATAAAACTCCATAATATTTAGAAAAGCATCAACCTGAACGCTATTACTGTTTTTTCTGCACATATGACTCACTTTTCTTCCTGGCTTCTATAGAGAATTTGTAATTTATTTTAACTGAAAGTTATGAAATTTGGTGACAACAATTTAGAACATATTTCACTTTGCACCTTTTAAAAATCTGACAAAAATGTGATAATTTGTTATAAGCAATGGAAAATAAAGTGAAAACATGTCCAGAAAACTTGCACTTTTCCTAAAAAATACTTGTAAATACAGAACGAAACAAACACCAAAAATAATGGCACTCTTTAATACTGTTCTTCTGGTAAATCAAACCACAGCATGTGAAATACCTGCAGGGCAGGAACTGCTGGGTGTTTAACACAGCTCATGGGCGCACATGAATTTAACCTGTCAGGCAAACACGACTGGTTACTGGGCCAGACACTGCGCACCCAGCCCATCTCCCTCTGTCTCAAGAGGCCACCAAGGCACCTCCTCTGAGGGCTGTGTCACAGGGAGGTGCCATGCTCAGACATCCTTCATGGCTGCAGCTCACAAGAGCCCGTGTCTCTGTGGGCCTGACAAATTTCTGCTGGCAACAAAAGCGCTAAAAACTGTAACTAAAAACTATCAACCGATTGAAAGTTCTTTCCCTTCTTGACCCGTGTGAGGAACATTCTGCAGGGATCTCCACTCCAGTCCAAGAAACATCCACTTCCTAGGCAGCAAAAACCTCACTTTGTTTTGGGAAGAGAAACTGTAAAAGTTACAAGGTTGTAGGGCTGTGGGGCACAGCCCAGAGAGCAGGAGGTGACAGCAGTGCTGTGCTTGTAGGCAAGCCTGGCTTTTGTCCTTTCCCAAGCCAAGCTTGGCTGGTGGAAGCCCTGCACAGGTGCTGCCCCAATGAAATGCATCTCTGACCACGCAGGCTGCAGAGCACTCTCCTACAGGACAAGCAAAAAGCGAGGCTGGCTCTCCACTGCTGCCTGGGAGGAGCCACACAAGTGACATTTTCCTGCTGCCCTTTGGAAACACTCCTGAAATGTCAGTTCCTACCAACCTCAACTTCACATATCAATAAAATCTAACAAGCAAGACAAGGAACAAAGAACATTTACAAGCATTTCTCCACGACACCCATCAACTGAAGAATGTGTCCAGACTTTGAAGTTAATGTGCAACTAACCTATTACAGGGACTCTCTAATCACAGCATCCTTAAGAGGATCAGACCCAATACAGCTTAATAAAAAAATCCACAGTGAGTTTCAGAAGTGCAAGCCAAAACCCTGGGCTGTGATCTTGACTGTGACAGTGACTCACATCCACAGTGGCCCAAGAGTCACTTCCTATATCCTCATTTGCAGCTTGGGATAATGTTCTTCACTGTCCATTGACCAGGATTAACTAGTGAATACGCTTCCACCAAGCTTTAAAGAGCACTTACTTGTTTTCTAAGCATTATTTTAATTCCACAGTACTATAAATGAACCACTAGGAAAGTACTTAAAAGTTAATCAGCAGCCAGTTGTGTTTTTTTCCAAATAGGTCATAACTTGCTATTGGCTCTCGGCAGCTACAGCATTCCTAAGTCTCATAAACAATAAAATCTCCACCCTTTGACAGCAAAAACCCTACACTTAAAATATAATTTTCTCACAGACAAATGCTTTTTTTTAAAAAAAAAGAGGCAGTTTGACTTCGACAAAGTCTTCTTTGTCACATTTAGGAATTAAGGCACACTGTCCCACCACAGATTTCCATACTCTGGTTTTCTGAACGTGGTGCACTTTTCTTACTTTTACAGGCCATGCCAAGCCTGCAGCACTCTGTGTGATTATTCACCACTCCACAGCCCTGGCAGACTCCATAACACCCACAATGGCACTTAACATATCAAGGCACAAGGAAGAACAGCAGGCAAACAGTACAAGGATGTGTAAGAAATGTCAGTTCCCAGCTACCCTGGGCAGTGAAGTGCTTCACCTTTGGCACCTAGAGCAAACTGAATTGTTCAAAACAGAGTGAGGAATAACCAGATCCCAAACTCTCAGTAAAGTCTGTGCCCAGAGGCAGAGCCTCCAGCACACAAAACCTATGGCAACAAAACATAGCTTTGACAATGAAAGCAAATACATTGTAAAGATAAGCAAAGCTGACCCAAAATTGAAGAACTGTTCTTTTTCAGTAAACTATCAAGCTATCATATTAACAACTGAATCTTATTCTTCTGCTCCTTTAAAGAGGAATATCCATCACTATTAATTTTATGGCAGTAGTACCTCAGGACCCCAGAAGAGCTCTGGGTCCCACCAAAAAAGGCATTATCTTAACAAAAAATTACTGAAGCTTTGTATAAACAGGAATGAATAATAAGGATCGTATCAGCCAAGGAAGAGTTCATCTTCCAAAGTCTCTGTGGATGCCACTGCACACAGCTTGCACTAGAACAATGTGTATTTTCTCCTTTCTGTGTCTGTAGCTGAATCACCCTTTATTTCTGCGGCTCATGAAGATCTCCCGTAAAAGTGCAACAGCAGGAGAGTTACCTACAAACATATAAACTGAAAGAAGAAAAATATTATATGTGGCTACTTGCAGATGTCTTAAGAGTTACAAATTGTGATTGAAATATTCTTGGGAAAAAAAAGACTAAATCCAAAGTTTCAAAGTGCTTATTCAAGAAAGGGGATGAGTTCGCCTTCACTTCCCTAAGGTCTGCATTGGCACATCCCAGGGAGGTGAGCATGGTACACACACCCCTACCTAACTGCTGGAGACAGCTCACTCCTCGTGGGATTCACCAAATTCCCATATAGCATCTCCCTACCTTGTATCTGTCCATAGGATCTTCCTGCTGCAGCTGGCTCTCTCGCATTGTTTGGTACTCTCTCTCATATTTCTTCAGCTTTTTTGTTGGCACCTGTGGAATAGATTTGGGAAACATGCGTTTAAAGATTAGAGGAACGCTGGAAAAGCTGACTGAAAGCTCTCCCTACAAACAGGAAAGTGAGGAAGTGCTGGAAAGCTGCTGCTGAATAAAGTCTCTCTCCACTGTCCCCCCTCCCCTACTCATTAAGCCATGTCAAACACTTACCAATACAGCTCACATCGACAGAAATCTTTCTGTGCTCACTGCTGCTAATTATTCAAACATTTAAAGGGAACCAGAAGTGGAGACATTTTAGTAAGACTAACAAGAATAAAAAAAGCACAAACAAGTGGGAGAACAGGAAAGAGGAAAACACATTTTGATACATATGATTCACCAAAACAATGCTTTAGCAAGACAACTGTTAAAAGTGAAATGAGAGAACAAAGGAGTGCTGATACAAAAGGACCAGACAATTCCCTGGGGGAGATCCAAGTAATGGTTTTTATTGCTGAGAGAGTATTAATGTCTAAATCACAGCCTGTGACCAATGCCCTCATGAAGTCTGGCATCAGAGCCCTCCTAGGCCCAGATGGAGATGCTGCAGTGCAAGAGAGCGGAGAGGTGGCTCAGAGAAATCACAAATTCGGTAAACAGCCATGCAGAAAGGTCAAAACCCAGGCTGCTTCATCCTGGGAACACTTCCACTTCAAACACTGATCAGAAGGAGCCTGTGTTCTTTCAAACAAAGCATGGGGATCCTCTGCTCCCCCTTCACCTGGCTGGGTATGCAGTGCTCCCAACTCTCCTGGAGACCTGTGACAGCATTACTCAGGTCACCTACTGGCAGCTGGAGAGATCCCTACCACCACATACCACTGTGAGTATAAACACAGGCTTTCCCTTGATCTGTCATGCAGATATTCCTACTGCCTATATTGATCATGTTTGGCTGCCTCCTGCTGTGAGGACATGCCACTGTCACCTTGCCTTAGGGCAAAAACTACTGCCAGTGAGCAGAGATAGGCGTTTCTGTGTAGTTTTGGAGTTGTTTTCTCTTTGCTGGTTTTCAGCCCAATACCTCCTTGCTCTGCAGCACCCAAAGGGACCAAACAAGTGCTCAGTGTTGCTGCAGAGGGAGTTGCAAGTAGCAAACATGAAACCCGTGATCTGCAAAGCATTAGTAAAGTAGCACCAATTCCCACAATTACTGATGGAATCTGAAATCAACCTCCTTAAAGCAAACAAAGAGAAAATGGTAAAGATAAAAACATGAAGTACATTGGGCAAACATACAAGAAAATTTCACTTTGATGACACTTAATAGGGAAAAACACCACAAAATGAAAATGACTAACTAAGAGATGCTTTTATACATTTCAACTGAATAATCCTCCTAACACAAACCCAGCCAGCTTTGTCTTGGCCGCAGCCTGAAACTGTTGAGGCTACTTAATAATCCTAAGAAATCATTTCACCATAGTGTTTTAAATGAAACAAACCCACTACATGTCCAAAGCCTGATCCATCCCCTCATTTCACCAGAGTTGCTGGACTTTCATTTAGAGATCCAGATCAAGGCTCCCTGGCTGGGGTGTGATAAGGACACCCTCCAAACACAGTTCTCAGGTTCTGCTGTGGAGTTTTGTGCTCCAGTATGCAACCACCAGGAAATAAGGATAAATATGAGGGAGATTTTGTGGTGCAGCATGGCAAAAAGGCACAACACAGGTGCAACTTAGATGATGATCTGTTCAACCAAAGATTTTCCTGATTCTTGATGCTTTTCATTGAAACCTTTAAAGTGCATATAAGAACTAAGTTTCACTGAACAGGGAGACAGCCAAGACTCCTATTCACACAGCCACGTGAGTGCTTCAGTAAGAATCCTGCCACCTGAAGGACCAAGAGATGTAAGATAGGTTTTGTGTCTGTGTGTGTAAACAGGCAGATAAGAGTGGAAAGTGAAGGTAAAAATTGCACAGTCACAACCCTTTACCCCCCTATTCCCATGTGAGCAGTGCTGCTGCCCTTAGCCTGGCACTGGGTGTTGGGGGATTCCTCCCCTCACAACTATCAACCATTTCTTAATGCCTGCTAATTCATTCCATCAACCCTTCTTACCTGTATGGTCTCCTTACTTGCTTATATTTCAATTCACAGCTGTGAGCAGGATCATGTTTGGGTCCTCTGGGGCCTTGTGAGGCATCAGCTCCCTTATTCAGCACCCCAGGAGCCATCCACAGGCGTGGCCTGGGCTGAGGGATGTGCCTGGCACACCCTCCAGCAAGGAAACAGCACAGCAACACTTTCTTAGGAACACTGATAGTAAATAATACCTGAAATAAGCATCAGATCATGCAAGCATCAGGTGTGACACAGAAAACAGCTTCCAGCTCTTTGAAAGATGATAACAACTGATGCATGTTAGCATCTATTTATGCTACAAATCTTGTCTTAACTGAGAAGTACCAAAATACAGTGAAAGTCTATCTTAAGGGGCTGGGGGGAACTCCTACCAGAAACCAGTCCATATTAATCCACTTATCCTGTAAAACAGAAACTGGAGCAAGTATGCCCAAGAACTTTGGCAGGGACTACACTGCTACTGTCTATTCAGCCACATTTCTCAAAGGAGTTTGATAATTTATTACAGCACTTTCTTCTTCTGAGTATACACTAATAAATGGAAAAAAAATTTAAAAGCCCATTTCCATATTTCCCAATTTAATTCCCTGAAACAGTTTGTGAATGCAACAAGGGATTTCTCAGTAAGCATTTTCATAAGTAAGTGCATAGTGCTAGCTATGCTTCAGTCTTCACAGACTGATCCTGAACAAAGTGCTCATAAATTCCCCGTAAAAGCTTCTGCAATATTGATTCCTTTTTTCTTTCTTTAGCACCATGGGGTATATTGGCTTGAACTGATGGTTATCAAATTTAGGAGACTCTTACAGTGTATAAACATTCCTCATAATTGTTTATCTCCATATCTTATCTCATTGAGTTGTTTTATTTTATTGCCTTCAAGGATAAAATCATGTTATCAGTAGTTGTATGTAGGGAAACACCCATGCAGAGCATCTTAATAAAACATCCACAGAGAAGAACTGAACAAGTAAAACCTCTTTCTGAAAAAACCCAATGGCACCAAATGCTTCAGGGACTCACTGCAGTGGGGTGATACGTGGAAGGTGAGGAACAAAACCACTTTGGTTTTAGCTGCCCCTGTTCAGACAGGGCTGGAGAGATTTGCTTCACTTCCTCAGGCAGTCCTGGGCATGGACAGTGTGCCGAGCACCAGCATCTGCTCAGCTTCAGGAGACCCTGCCCCCATTCTGTGATTTCTTGAGCTGTTTACAGGCAGTTCAGCCTGACCTTGCTGGATTCATAAATCACATCTAGGACTCCTTCCTCCCAAATGTTTTATTGCTCTAATGCAGCTGGAGCACTCAGAGGAGGCAGCTATCGCTGTGTTCATTTGACAGCCAAGGAAATGGAAGCAGAGATGGGAACTGATTTCCTGAACATACTGCAGACAGCCAGAGGCTGATCCAGATAGTGAAATCCTATTACTTGATTTCAGGTTTCCAGCACCACCACAATGCCAAACTGAGCAGGGGATCTCTTTCCCAGCTCCCCGCTTCCTTGCTCTATCTAGCACTGCATTAACACTCCAAAAATACGTTGTCCCACCACACTAACAATGTAGCCAGTATTCTCTAATCTCCTCACTCTTAACACTTTGTCCTCTCTAGTTCTTGCCTCAATGTAAATGAAGGGAAAAAACAAAAAAAGACAGAAAGAAAAAAGCCAATGAAGAAAGTGTGCAGTGCCTTCCTTTCTCATTCTTTGAAGCAATGACATAATTTTCACTGGCAATGGCTTTGCTTGGTAATTTCAAGCTGAGGTGGGGGCTCGCAGCCCTCCAAAGGCGAGCCTGCCCAGGCTTGAGCGAGCACTGGCAGTGACCACAGACACGGCTGCAGCCCAGCCCCCCTTTTATCCATCCACCACACACCTCTCGTGCTGGGATCCCCAGCACAAGCCCAGACCCTTCCCACTGCTGCAAAGCAGGACCATTTCCTAGGGGAGATGGTGTCTGGGAGCCTGGCTGGGAATGCTGGGCCCAGCTCAGCCCCTGCTCACAGCCACAAGTACCAGCATGGTACTTGTACCATGTGCCATGTACCACAGGTACAAGAGCCTCTCACAAAGCTGCACTACGAGTGCCCCTCTTGAGGAGAGGGGAGTTACGCTTGTGTGTACTTAATTTTCTTCACCTTATGATTTAAAACAATATCAGAAGAAATTTCACAACGAGGCTTGGTTCTGTGAGTGTCAGGTGAAGACTGTGAGCTTTAAACAGCAGAAGCTGTTTAAAGAGAAGCTCAGCAGATTAGCAATAAAAAAATTTCTAATCACATGCATCGTCTTAGCTCACACTCAAACTTGTGCCATTTTGTTCCAGTTAATACTTTATATTTGAAATAAACTACATCAAGTTCCAGGAAGGAAGCTGCTCTATTTTAAGGAATACAGCTCTATTTAAGTACTTTATTAAGCCAAATGAAAGGTTCAGTGTAACAAAATTAGATGAAAAAACCTGACTTGGTGCTACTTGTCTGTGCAGTCATAACTATGGACAACTGTATCATCCTCTCATTAAAATGTGGTTGGCCAAAAGCAATGCAGAGTATCCTGCCATCTCTGTCTAGGAATAAGGCTCAGAAGTAGATAAAGCCATTTGTTCTTCTCCTGGGAGGAGGCAGTAATGAAAAAGAAAGAACAAACCCCACAGTACTACACAGACACAACTGACTTGTCTCCTGGATTGGACTTTAAAGGGGGTGAATGGGATACTGTACTTAGCTATTACACAATATAATCTGAGCAACTGTATCTCCAATGAGATCTTAGCCACAAGCATGACATCTGAAAGGGAAAATGGTAATTTCTCACAAAACCCTATTTGGGCTGGGTATTTTGCACAGAAAGCCTGCAACATCCATTTGTAAAAATTAATGCAGGATTGACATCAGCTGCCTAAAAAGAAATTCTAGGCTGGAGCACAGCTTGAAGAATTCCCGTGTCTCCTTTTGACACCGTGCAGGGAGGGGCTCACTGGCAACAGGCTGTTTCACCACCAGTTTGAAAGCCCTGGAAGAGCCCTCCTCCAGTTTTCACTATGCTAGGTATCCCATTCATCCCACACATCCTGCATTCAACCCCACACTGTAAAGCTCATCCAGCACCATCTGATCCCTGGTTTTGGGGCACAATAACAGCCCCAGCTGTCAGATGCTATTTTACCATCTAAGCCCGAAGGAAGGAGCTGTTCCCTGAAATTCCTTGGAAAGTTACCTGGTGTTGGAGAGATGTCCTGCTGAATGCATGCCTGAGCATCTGATGCTGCAGAACAGCATCTCTCCACCTCGTGTTTGGAAACAGAACTGAGAGAAATGCTCTTTTTATATCAGCAAAACAGCTCCACCCCAGCACACCTGAGTATCCCTTCCATGCAGGGGGAGATGTTTCTTCTTGCTGCAAGTCACCTCCTTGCCAGCTCTGTACGTTGAAGAATTCCTGAAGAGAATCTTCAGGATAACAGAAAGCCAACTGAAAGCAACTGAAGGCAAAGGAAACCAGCATTGCCCTGAATTTTGTTGAATTTCTCCACATTAGTCCATTACCAAAATGTCTCAATTGCAATGGCACATTCAAAGGAATTTATAGAAACCAGAGAAAGGCAGGTTGCAAAATTTACAGAGCACCTGCACAATTTACTGTGATTCAAACCAGCAGCAGCAGAGTCAGTGATGCTGGATCATTTCCAACACCAGATCCTTTTGTCAGATTTTAATCTCTATAATGTATTTCCATTCACGAAAATTCACTGAACCAGGTATAGCCCATTATTCTTCTGCAGCCCTGCTGTTTAGAGATCTGCTTAGTTGGGCTCAGTTAGCAGACATTTAACTAAGAGTAAGCTGAGACAGAGAGATGTTCAATAAGCCCCATTGTACAGCGGTCCTGCAGCAACATAGAAAAAGAGAAATTTGGATTCCCTGAACTGTAACTCTAAACACCAGTGTACTTTTACACTGACCACAGTGCTCGTGTTTGAGAGGCTGCAGGGGAACCTGCATCTAAGAAAAAGGGCCAAGGAAAGGATGTTCTGCCTGTGGCAGATGCTTTTCAGAATCCCAGAATGTCTTTCTGCAACCAAAAATTCGTTTTCACTTTCACATGTGGAAGGTTTATTATCCACTTCAATTCTCTTTGTTTTAGTAAAGAAGAGACACCCTGAGTGGCTGAATGGAAATGGCTGATTATTTTCTGCACTTGCAGCTGATGTCTCACAGCTCCCCAGACACGAGTGCTCCCCTCTGTACAGGTAAGGGCTGCAGCAGTGAGACACACACTGGGAAAGGAACAGCCAGCTCCACTGCCAGCCAGCACACTGCTTGCATTTCAATGGCTCTGCTCAACAGGAATCCTGTGGTGAAGGACACCAACATCAGAAACATTCTAGATGGAAAATACCCACTTACAGGTCATTTTTATTATCTGCCCTAACTTAAAGAACAGCTGAACAATGAGACCTGTGCTACTGAGGGCTAACCAGGCTAAATGGAGCTGCTTGTATATGCCACAGCCACAGTGAAGACTGGGTAACTGGGAGAGTGATGCTGCCCAGCCATCCAAGCCAAGGCTCTGCTCTGGGTAACACACTTCCTGTAGGCAGCAGCTGTTTTTCCAGCACAGGATTTATTCATCAGTTTGCACCTGATAAACATAACAGCTCCAAGTGATTCTGTGCCTCACATACACACCCCTTTTCACATACAGCATTTGACGCTGAAGGTTTTATGTCTCCTCGGTGACTGTGCAAAATCCAACTCTTAGCTCTCCCCACCAGAGGTATACAATTCATTCTGATTGAGCTCTAACCCATGTCCACAACAATTCCGGAGCTTTGGTCACATTTCTTAGCACATCACAGCAAGAGCGAGAACTGCAAGCAGGAAGACACACACAGCCTTCACCACCATCCCTGTGACAACAGAATCAGACATTCAGGAGAAAGAACAAAGTAATTTTCTTGCATCACATAGCAGGAAACAGCCTCTCCCAGCTACATGGTGTTAGGGTTCACTTCCAACCTTGTTTATTCTGGAACTAACACAGACCTACAGCACAAGGCCAGCAACTTATCAGTGCCAAGGTTCAAACTAATGGTTTTACCAAGGCTTTAATGTAAAACCTGTCTCATTCAACATATTTAGTCCACAGAGTGCACAGCTTTCAGCTAATAAACCCCTGGCTCAATACATTTTCTGAAACCTGCCATGAGACTAGTGAAACCTGCTGTCTGCAAGACAAGGTTCTGATTCTGCTGAATGATTGAGCCACATCTTGTCTCCTGTCACACTCTGTGTCCAGTACAAGATGAAAAATAATCTACTTCCTGAGATGGAGGATGGGTGCTAGATGACAATTCTGAACCATATGCCCAGGTAATCAAAGAACCTTGCAGTATTTTTGAACACACATTCTATGTGTTAATATTATTTTAGATCAACTCTGAGTCACAGTATCAAAAAAATTCTCATTTGCATCTTTAAAATCAGCATCAGGTTTCTCTGATGCATGTGGAGGTCCTTGATGCTCAAACCTGTCACTACTTTTATCAATATTT
The DNA here is from genome assembly GCA_013399835.1 of Leptocoma aspasia. NCBI lineage: Eukaryota > Metazoa > Chordata > Aves > Passeriformes > Nectariniidae > Leptocoma > Leptocoma aspasia. The sequence goes on along the minus strand of VXAX01006546.1, from coordinate 48,500 downwards.
CAAACCTACAAATTACTAAGAGCAATTACTTTTTAGTGCATTACTCCACTAGCAGAAAATAGATACATTTTCTATATTAAAACTGAACGACTGTGAACCTGCTGGAGTGGGTCCAGGAGTGCATGGAGATGCTCTGTGGGCTGGAGCACTTCTCCTATGAACACCACCTGAGAGACGTGGGGTTGTTCAGTCTGGAGAAGGGAAGGGTCTGGGGAGACATTAGAGTCCCTAAAGGGGCTCCAAGAGAGCTGGAGGGACTTTGTACAAGGGGTGGAACAGCTTCACACAGCCAGAGCACAGGGCTGGATGAGATATGAGGAAGACATTCTTCCCTGTGAGGGTGGGGAGGCCCTGGCACAGGGTGCCCAGAGAAGCTGTGGCTGCCCCATCCCTGACGTGCCCAAGGCCAGATTGGATGGGGCTTGGAGTGACCTGGGCTAGTGAAAAGTGTCCCTGCCCATGGCAGGGAAGTGGACCCAGATCATCTTTAATGTCCCTTAAAACCTGTGATTATATAATTACCTTCAGAGCTCTACAATCCACTTGGTTATATCCAATACTTTTATCTGTATTTCAGCACCTAACACAGCTTCATTCTCTAAAAGTCTTGCCTTTTTTCTGCTTATCCAGCTCCATAAACAAAATTGCTAATACCCTAAAAAAAGCCACACATGAAATGATCAGCATTTTGAAAATACAAGTGAGACAGTGTCCAACTCCAAAATATCAGCAAGGCACAGCCTTTCAGTGCAACAACTAATCCATGCCCTGCTCTGTTATCTCACTGATCCTTCATCTGCCAAGGAGGTTCCCTCTACACCTTGAATGAGGCTTCAGGTTTTGCCTTACTTTGGATCTTTCAGCCTCTGCACCTGCAGGATGCCTTGGCACGGAGCTGCCAGGGTGGAGGAAGGGCAGGTCCCTTTAAAATCACTATTTGGCCATTGATGTGGTTTCAGCAGCTGCCTGAGAGTATCCATGGGGATGGGACCTCACAGCTGCACAGCCCATCAGCACCCAGAGATCCAAAGGAGCTGTACCAGTTCCCAAATCTGTACATACAAGGCTGCTGCGGTTTTTTGGGTAGTTTTTTTGTTTGTTTGTTTGTTTTTAAATTTTCCTCTGCTTTCCCTGCCCCATCTATGGTTCTAGCACCACACCAGCACTGCCACCACATGCCACTTCACAGGCACACAGACCTGTGCTCATCCATCACGTTTAGCTGAGACTCTGCCAGGCTCACCGATTACCAATGGACTCCAGATCTCCACTTTATCACCCAGCCCAGAACATCCCAACAGCACCTTAAGCACTGACATGAGCAAGGAGTTTGTCAGGCAGGAGGGACTGAAAGAAAAAGATGAAATGTGTCTATGCTGCCAGCTTCAGCAGGAAAGCCAAGCTGCTGCCCCTGAAGGGAGCCCTGCAAGGGAAAGAGCTCCCACAGAGAGAGCAGGTTTGTTTGTTTTGTTTTGTTTTTAATTTTCCTCTGCTTTCCCTGCCCCATCTATGGTTCTAGCACCACACCAGCACTGCTACCACATGCCACTTCACAGGCACACAGACCTGGGGAAACAAAGCCAGCAAATTACCAGCAACATCTGGCTCCCACGATTTCCACCCTCTGGTACCAGCAGCAGCAGAGAAGCAGCAAGCCATCTTTTTTGCCCCCCGAGCTCTTTTTCCTAGTGCTGTCTATTCCTTATTCCTCTGGCCATGGAAAGAATGAGATCCTTGTTTCTGAGGTAACTGGATTCTTGTCATCCTGTTCCAGCCTTGCCTGACCTGCTCTGGAAGTTCAGCCTGAGCGTGGGCAATCTGTGTGCTCATTCTTGCCCTTGCACTGTGGTCTCCAAGGTAACAGACAAATAACACACAATATCTCACTTACACCTTGATATTGTAACTAGGGATTACTTTGGCAACTCTGCCTTGAAGCAAGAGCACAACACTACACACACACAGCTAACACTGCTCTAAATCAAACCATCTGGATTTTTCTAGAAGCCCACAGCTTTACAATGTCAGCAACCAGCATAACCAGTGCTCCAGTCAACATAGATGGCTGGTTTTTGGTGAGCTCATGTTGACACAGGTAGAAGGAAGCAATAAAGAAAAAAAATGTATCACACTGTGCAGGAAAGCACAAACCCAACAGGATAAAACCCACTGAAATACATTTTCCAATCTCAGCACAAAGTACGCCAAATTCTTCTGAGAATTGGGTTCAAAAAGAATGAATGTAGTTGTAGACATTGAAGACAGAATATTTGTAACTAACATTTACCTGTATCTTCTAGAAATTATGAAACTGGACTTCTATAAAGAGATAAACTGTTTTTTCATCTCGTTTCAGCACTCCTTTCAAAGTCCATGAACATACTTGTCACATATAACCAAAAATGTCTAGAAACTTATTTCAGATTTCTTCTCCCAAATAAGCTTGTAATGATGACAGAAACAAGCTGTTTCTCAAGTGCCCAAAAACACTTGTATTGATTTCCCTGAATCTTTTTTAAGAAGAAAATGAGGAAGCTTCAGAACACTGATGTCCTTCTTTTGAATGTTTCAAAATTCTATTGCTATTTACAAAATGTGTATTTGAGACATTGCTTAAATAATTTTTTCTTGATCCAATGACAATTAAAAGGCAGCAAGAACAAATGCATTCAGACATGAAGAGAAAATATACAGAAAATAATACAGGTTATTATTTGAGAACAAATTAAACAGAAACTCAAACTAAGTGAAGAAAAAAAAGTTGGAATTCTTCTTTGAATTCCATTAGGCTGGATGGTATTCTAGAGCATATGGGAAAGAAGAGAATTTACAAGTGTTGCTCAAATTCATTAAAAATTACAGCTCAAAAATAATTATGATTTAGATGAGTCACAATGGCTCAGCTCTAACTGGTCTACAGGTTTTTTTGCAGGGCAGAAGTACTGACAGAACAAGCAGAAGATATATCTGGTCCACTCTTGCTTTATCGTAGCAAATTATTATTTGGTCCCTTAGACCAAAATCCCTGTATGGAAATAACGTTTAAGCACCACAAATCAACCCATCTGGATGACTTTGGCTAGCAAGCTGAAACTGAGAACCCGCACAAATGCTCTGCAGAGCTGATAAGGATCTGGCTAAAAAACTGGTTCCATGCCAACATCATGTTATACACTATAGGTCCCATTTTACTCTTTATCTACAGATCTGCCTATCCACATTTGAAAAACAGAAGCCTGCCAAGGCGGGAACCTCCCTTGGAATGGAAAACATGACCCCCTTCCCTCCAAATTATTATAACTCTGCAATTACGGGGCTTTCAGTCACAGATATGAGAGAGGAATAGCAGTTCTTTCCTAGAACACACATGTTCACACATATCAGGGCACAGGAGCAGCGGTGTGAAGGAGAAACACAAACCCGGTGTAAAGGAGGAACACAAACCCAGTGTGAAGGAGGAACACAAACCCGGTGTGAAGGAGGAACAGAGCACAACCCCAGTGTGAAGGAGGAACAGAACACAAACCCAGTGTGAAGGAGGAACAGA
>VXAX01006546.1:0-44191 GCA_013399835.1 Leptocoma aspasia | reverse complement strand
TCACTCATTTTTTCAGCCTTCTGATGTTTTCATTCGTGTAGTGGAGTTTCTCACACTGCTTTTGTAAACATGCACGTGTTTTTCTAACTGTCCTTTTGTTTTTCATTCTTTCTCCTGGGAGGAGAAAGGTTAGATGGACTTTGTCATTGACCACTGTGGTTGGAGAGGTGGTAACTTCACCTTCCAATCGTTCACATTATATAGAGTATATATGGTTTTCACATTATATAGAGTTTAGGTCGTTCCCTAAACTCTATATAATGTGAAAACCAAAATAAAGTTTTTTTCTTTGCCTTCCCTCAGCTGTGTCTCTGCGTTTCGTGTTGCGCGCTAGAGTGACATGCCGCGAGCTCGGCCGCGTTTCCCTCACGCGGCGATGGCCGGCACGGCCGGCAGGGAGGGATGGAAAAGGGGCGTCCTCGGCAAACTCACGGCAGGCAGGTCCTGGTGCCCTGCAGATGGTGAAATGACCTCTAGCAGGGACCTCGGAGCAGTGGCTGCAATGGCAGAGGCAGGTACACCTGGGATGGCAAATAAAGTGTAGTAAAATCTCCAGAGCCATGCCAGGAGCTGCGGGGTGTCCAGGTGGGCAAGGGGTGTCGGGTAAAAACCCCAAATCAGTGCAGAAAACAGCAGGGCTGGGCAGCAGCAGCCAGGCTCCCACCAGCAGCTGGGAGACATGGCCCCCAGAGGGGGTCAGGGGTCGGGGGTGGAAAAGGTCCCAGGCCAGCAGCTGCTCTCACAAGCAGAGGCTCACCCATGATAAGAGATGCAGTTATTACAGATGAGCAATGAGATGATTGGCTCTCGCAGTTAAGGGATGAATATTGTGTGTATGTTACGAGAAGCTTTACTGGTGTATAGTAATGTTATTGTAGTTGGTTGTTTCGATGCCCTCTGTTCTCGCTAGGGCCCCCTTTCCCCCTGTGCTGCTGCCACTGGACAGCCTGGAGGGAAGGCGTGTGCCCGTGTCCCTTGCATGGGGCAGCTGGGAACGGGAACAGCTTGTTGCTACGGGGCAANGCGTTTCCCTCACGCGGCGATGGCCGGCACGGCCGGCAGGGAGGGATGGAAAAGGGGCGTCCTCGGCAAACTCACGGCAGGCAGGTCCTGGTGCCCTGCAGATGGTGAAATGACCTCTAGCAGGGACCTCGGAGCAGTGGCTGCAATGGCAGAGGCAGGTACACCTGGGATGGCAAATAAAGTGTAGTAAAATCTCCAGAGCCATGCCAGGAGCTGCGGGGTGTCCAGGTGGGCAAGGGGTGTCGGGTAAAAACCCCAAATCAGTGCAGAAAACAGCAGGGCTGGGCAGCAGCAGCCAGGCTCCCACCAGCAGCTGGGAGACATGGCCCCCAGAGGGGGTCAGGGGTCGGGGGTGGAAAAGGTCCCAGGCCAGCAGCTGCTCTCACAAGCAGAGGCTCACCCATGATAAGAGATGCAGTTATTACAGATGAGCAATGAGATGATTGGCTCTCGCAGTTAAGGGATGAATATTGTGTGTATGTTACGAGAAGCTTTACTGGTGTATAGTAATGTTATTGTAGTTGGTTGTTTCGATGCCCTCTGTTCTCGCTAGGGCCCCCTTTCCCCCTGTGCTGCTGCCACTGGACAGCCTGGAGGGAAGGCGTGTGCCCGTGTCCCTTGCATGGGGCAGCTGGGAACGGGAACAGCTTGTTGCTACGGGGCAAGGCGTGACAACACCTCACCTCCAAACAAGCTGCAAGAGAGAAGCCTCCACCAGTGGATGGCAAACAAGAGTTGACTGACAGATTTGGGAGGGCCAGGGTTGGCTGATGCACCCCCCAGGGGTATAGAGGCGAAGCAGCCACTTTAGAGATGAGCTCGTGGCTGCCAGGTCCCCTACTGCCAGCACGCGCTGTCCTTTTTCCTAATTCAGTCCTTTGTTGTATTTCGTTAAGGTTTTTAATAAACTTTTGAAATTTTTAAAAGTGAGTATTGTTTCTCACACAGTGAAGAACAACAACACTCAGCAGTGGCAGTGAATCCTCTGGGCAGCAATGGTCTGGCACCAAAACCACACCTGTCCCACTCTGGTCCTCAGAGCTGAGCCCAGCCCCTCACCCCCCAAGCCAAAATCTCATGGTACCTCTGCACTTCCCAAAGCCCCCAGCTCACAGACAGTAGCAAACTGCACCCTTCTTCCTCCTCCTCCTCCTCCCAGCCACATCTTTTGTCTCTCTGAAGTATTGTCCTTATCATCTCTTAGGTAACAAATGGGAGAAAATTCACCGAGAGAAAGAAAAACCGGAAAAATCCTAACCTCCAACACTGTCTGATAAAAGTAACTTTACAGTTGTAAGAGTCTTCTCTAGCACTGGCTTCACTACCACATGAGGGATTTATTTTCTTAAAACCCAGACCCTCCAAGGAGTATCCAACAACCATAAAGCATGAATTAAAAAGCTCAGGAAATGGTCACAAAGCCATTGTGAAAGGGAATCACTACCCAGTGACATCTTTCATTTTTGGTCAATGACATTCTGGGTCTCTTCTGGACCTCATCAAAGATCCAGCACTATCAAACACTACATAAGTGGCCTGCAAATGAAAGATACAATCCAACTAATAGAATTTGTGAATGACACATGGAAAGAAAGAATAGTGCAGAAGAAGAACCAGAAACTGTACACATACATTTGAATTCCTGGAAGTAGCTTCCTCAGCTGAAACACACCATTGTGCTGACTCCAGACCACATAACCACAGGACTTTGCTACCGCTTGGAGCTGGGGTGGAATCCCATGAGAAGATGGGAAGGACACAGGATGGGGTAATGGGAGGCACATGCTGGGAAAGCAGCTTGCCATCAGCTGGGCAAGACCTAGCTCTTCCTCCACAGCCCTCTTCCTCTCACCTCACTGTTTGGTGGCAAGCTGACCAGAATAAACCTGCAAAAATATTTCAATTTAATTATTTTTGAAAATGTTCATTGCATCAATACCACTGATAGTTCAGCCCCACAAGCAGCTGCACTGGCACTGCTCAGGAGGCCAGAGAGCAGTGTGGGACTGGGAATAAACACAGGTACAGAGAGAAGGGAGGAAATAACAGACCACCTTACTGCCAGAAATATAACTCTGCTGTCAGAGCCAGGCTGCAGCAGGAAGGATGATGTGAGCCCTGGGAGGCAGGAGGATAGGGGAAAGGAAGCTGATCAGGGAAGGTCAACCCTGGATTGTTGTGGATATTCTCAGTTCAGTCGAAGAAGGAACAGAGATAATTTAGCCTGGGAACTTAGAAGAAAGGAATTATAAACCATTGTTATCTTTTCTCTGTAGCCATTGTTTATGATAGTTGTCCTTGGAGTGTGTTATTCTTAATTTACCAATGGGGTGAGAGGTGCTTTCTCTAAGACCAATCAGGTCTTACCTTAGCAAGTCTTGTTATAAAAGGCGCACACGATTTTCATTAAATCTCCTTTTTTCACCTTCTGATGAATCGAGTCCTTTGTTCTCATCCCTAGCTCAACAGTGACAGATTGTAATACTGCATCTCGTCCTGGGAGATGCAGTTGGGGACAAAACTGAAGAGGATTTAGAGCAGAGCCCCTGAACTGTTCAGGCAGTGTAAATGCCTTGCAGTGAGAGATGTAAGAGCTCAGGATCCTCAGCACAAGGGAGCTGCTCCAAAGACAAGGCAGGAGGATCAGGACAGAATCTGGCAGCTCCTGCCCACAGAGGAGGGAGGGACAGAGGTGGGGACAGCTCCTTGAGACAGCCTGAAAGCAGGATCCCTCCTTGTGTTGGAAAGAAAGGGTTCAGATGAGGATTGTATCTGTGGAAAGAGCCAATTGCCATAGCAGTGACCACCCAAAATTCCTTCCTCCTCTGGCAGCAGCTCCAGCTACAGGACACCAGGGAAAGATGGGCTTCAAAAGCCCAAGTGCTACCGGGGACTCTGTACTGCACGACTCCACACAGGCAGAATTAGAGAGTCAAGGAAAAACTGAGACTGGAATGGCTCCAGGGGCACATGGAGCAAGCTCCTGCTTAGGCAGAGGTTCAAAGCCAGAGCATGCTGCATGCTGCTCCTGAAGGCCTCCAGGGATGGAGATGCCAGGGTCTCCCTGGACAGAACTGCTTTCCCTTGTGCTGAGCCAGAACTGATTCTGCTGCAAATTGCCACCATTTGTCATAATGCAATGTCCTGTCACTGTGTGCCTCAGAGTCTGGCTCTCTGCTTTCTACTACCTTCTTTTAGGTGGCTGGAGACTGCAATTAGATCCCTCCTGAGCTTTCTCCTCCTCAGGCTAAGATGCCCCAATTCTCCCATCTTTCACTGTGCAGCCAGACTCTGCCTTCCCACCAGTCTTCCACTCCGCTGGCTTTAGCCTGTGAACATCCCTGGTCTCCGTGGGGGCTCAGGGCTGGATTCTGGGGGAGACATTTCACTGACACCGTCTGTGCACAGCCAGCCTTGGGCACTGCAGAGCACAGGTTATCCACCACAACTCCCAGCTTGCACTTGTGCTGTCCAGAGATTTAGTCCCCATCCTGCAGAGATGATGGAGTTTATCCTACTCAGGATTTTGCATTTGCCTTTGCACTTGCTGAACCTCAGCAAGCTCCTCTCAGCCCAGCACTTACCCTCCTGTAAAGCAGGGCGCATCCTCTTCTGGTGTCTTGGCCCGAATATGTTAAACACAGCCCCAGTATCAACCCCCAAAAATGTTCAGCTCCCTGCCAGTTAGACTTCTACCCGTGGATGACTGCGTACTGCACTTCTCCCAGGCCTCCCAAGTTTTTCACCCGCTTTGCAGTTCACCCACCGGCTCTAAACCTCCTCAGTTCAGCTTTAATGAGAATCTGAGAGCTTAAAAATCCTTATGGCAGGGTCTGCCAGTGTGTAACCACAAATTCCTTCTATGAAATGGCTGATAATTCCCCTGAATAGAGAGCTAAACACAGCATGGCAGGCAGGAAAATGGAAATACAATGAAGCTTTCCACAAGAACGTCCTTCAGCTCTGGATTAAGAGGATTATACCACTTAGAATAGCATTTTTATAACCCCTTGAGTCCAAGTTTTCTGCAGATAAACTGAGAATTGAAATTCCCCACAGTAAAGCTGCTCAATTCTTGCACAAACTACAGAGCAGCCCACTTATATATGCTGCTTTCTCTGTCTGTGCAAAATAGTTTCAGAACAACTTGAAATTCTGAAAGCAAGACCACACAGCTAAACAACTGCATTTCATGGTCACATTGCAATATGACTGATTTTATTATAATATATGTTGGGGGACTGTTATTACACAGTGTAGCTCTGAAACATATTTAACAAAATCTTATCTCAGATCATCCACATCCTGTTTACTTGTTTAAGAGCATCAGAACAACATTATAAAAATACTGCAATGCTTCCCAGTGAAAAATACAGCTAGAAGGGATGCACGCAGGTAGTGCAGATGGATACAGATGATGCAGACAACAGCAGATAATTCTGACCGTGCCCAAGTTCATGCCTGTATGGCACTGGCTGTGTCAGAAGGTCACACAGGGCTGGCCTAAAGCACAGGGAACCTGCACAGCTCTCACCTGGCCTGCTTTGGTTTCGGCATTAACCCTTTGTCACCACATGTCATGACATGTGGCTCTCTGTGCAAGAGAGACTCCTGTGCACCCCAGCCCATTGCACAGCCCAAAGGAACTACAATGAGTTACTTGTAATGCCAGAAACCTTCCAACAAGACCTTCCCAGCCACAGAATTTAAGTGTCCACAGAACATTTTTTTTAAACTATTCTCTGCAACCTGAGCGGTGTAAGAGAAGAGCTTTGCAAAATAACTGAAACTGCATTTTGCAAACCCAACAGATGAATCCCAGATTGCAACACACCTGTGCTATTAATATGAACTCTTAAAACAAATAAAACATCCACAAATCCTTCCTGCAGAATGTCCCTTTGTGTACAGAACACACCTTTGTGCAAGCTGGTGAAGTGACCGTGAGAGAGTCAACACGATTTGCCCCAACTTATCCCGACTGTCAGCCTGTCCCACGATTAAATGTAGCAGCAGAGAACTGAAAGAAACTTTTTGAGCCATCAGGTCTTGTCCCTTCATAGTGCAGACTCCCATGCTTTGTCTATGTCTATCACAATCCTGAGGAGAGCTTCATTTTAAACCTCTGCAGGTTGTATGCACCATTATTTGCTAAGTTAATAGCCTTCAAAAACCAGTTAGAAAGCAGTTAGGTGTTTCCTACGTAAACCCAACAAAAAATGTATTTCTTAATTTCTTTACTAGTGCATAATGCACTGAAACATGGAATCCTAGAATGGTTTGGATTGGAATAACCTTAAAGACCATATTGTTCCAAGCCTCTACTGTGGGCAGGAACACCTTCCACTAGACCAGGCAGCTCAAAGTCCCATGTTAATACACAAATATGTTAACACGCTTTGATTCCACGGGGAAAAAAAAAACGTTGATCAGAATAAACCCTTACAGTAAAGTCAATTAGTCAGATCTTCTAAATAAAAGTAATAATGATACTTTTCCTCCCACAGTTGTTCTCTGTTTACTAGGAGATAAGTAGTTACTTCATAGAGAAATGGTTTTCATCTTATTTTCAGAGTGGCAGAAATCATCTGGAGCTGTAATGTGGTGCTTTCACACCAGTTCCTCTCTCTCCTGGTCACTCACAGCTGACCCAAAGCAATCTAGAGATCCACAACACAGCTCCCATCACTCGTGCTCTGCAGCTGCCCAGACCTGCAGAGGCCATCGCTGAGCCCATCACGGCAGCACTTCCCAAAGGTTTGGAATACAGGGTAAGCCACCATGAAAGGTCTTTTTACCACAGGGATTTTAATTCAGCAACTGCAAGTGCTAGCTCTAGAACACCCCAGCAGCTCAGAGCAGGAAGCTCCCAGGAAAACCCTCTGTTCATCATCCCTTGCTGAAAGAAACTCATCCTAAGACACTCCCAGAGCTGCCAGTACCAGGCTCCCGTTAATCCTATTGCAACACCAGGTCCTGTCTGCAGGAGATCCTACTCTGGCCTTCCAGGCAAAGTAACACAAGCTGCCACAGCCACCAGCTAAGGCAGAACCAGAGGAAAGGCTGTGGCTGGACAGTGAATTAAGGGATACCATGTATTTAAAAATATCCAGCAAGGGGAAAGCGTGTGACTCCTGATATGCTTGTTACCCAAAGCCTGCTTGGAGCCCAGCCCTGATGATACCACATCATCTTAGAGCAGGGTTTTGTCTACACTGAATTTCTAGATTTATTGTCTAACTATTGCAATGGACCTTGAAACTTCTGGCCTAAAGAAGACTAAAGACAGGAAAAAGCATCATAATAAAAGGGATTGGGCAGAATTCTCATTTGCATCCAGAGATTCAATGATCCTGAGTGAGATGCAGGAAATGATTTCATGCATCTGAGATCTCCTGAGCGTGGAGAGGCAGAAAAACGCGAGCAGGAAACCAGCAGAGAGATACAATAAAGATACACAAGATACAATAAAGCAAATTTTCCTTTTCTGAGAACGCCTTTCTTTGTCCCAGCAGAGGAACTGACTGGGTACAAACACACACCCAGCCCCAAATCTGCACACACGAGCACTTCTTTGGGCTGCTCAGTAATTAGTTGATTTGTATTTAGCCTGAAACGTTAACTGCATCTGCTTGCACTTTAAGCTTAACACCTATACATATATTTTTATTTCAAAACACTCCCTCTGACTGCTTCTAGGCATCCTGGCTCCCACATGGGCTCAGCTGTAGGATCTGAGGCCAAAGATGAACCCTTGCACCACATTTCAGAGCCTGCAGTTCCCTCCAGATCTCCATAATAGAGGGAGATGACCACACTCTGCACGTCACTTACAGAAAGAGACCTGCTATTTATGAAGAAATAGCATATTTCATTCTACTAAAAGGTTTTTACAGATATTTATGATGATTTCAAAACATTTAAAAGTGGAACATCACCATTCCCAAGGAAGGGACTGATTCTCTCAGATTTAGTGATGAGGGTACCTGCACCCTACCCCAACCTCTTGACTTACATTCTAAGAGTCTACAGCTGGATTGGCTTAATTATTATTCCAGTTATGTACAAAATATTATTTTAACTATGATCCTACTGAGCAAATCACCTTCTTGTAAACTTTGCTGAACAGAAAGGGATTTTAATAATCTCTTCTAAAACAGACTGTTTTCATTTTGTTGATGCATGACAGCAAATTCAGAAAAAGTAATAAAATAGAAACTAAGTAATAAAAAGAGAAACTAAAGAACACAAAACGGCACTAAGAGTAAAGTTTTCAAAAGAAGGACTTAACTCCAGGACAGAGCATAACCCTGAGCATTATTGGCAAAGGAGGAACACCTACCACAGCTTTGGGCTTGCTGACTGCCACCAGATTGGCCAGAAAATCCTCATCACAGCGCTGGCCAAACACATGGGCATCGTAAGCCACCACGATGGAGACCTCTTCCATCATTGTGCTGCCGTTAGTGGCGGAGCAGGTCCAGCCTCAGCTCCGAGTCAGTTGTTCACACCCAGCTGAAGACGCTGGTGGGGAAGGAGTGGCACCAGAGAGAAAACATGAGCCAGCAAATCAGCTCCCGTTGAGTTCTCCTCTCAAGGTGCCTTTGGTATCATGGGAAGCACACACGGCACACCTGCTCGCACTCCCAGCACCTGGCTTGCAAAAGGCATTTGCTGAAGTTTGGAGAAAGGCAGGAACCTGTTTCAATTCCAGTATTAGGCCAAAGATGAAACAGCAGGAGACAAAACAGATTAGTATTGAACAAGGAAAGATCTGTCAGAGCTTGAGGGCAGCACTGAAATCACTGCTGTGCTTCTCCAGTTTGGTAGCAATTGTTCATTCTTTACATCCAGTTTTCTCCCATGAAAGCTAATATTCCTGTCAGCAGAGTCTTCCCTTCCAACAAACTGCAGCTTCTGGCTTATTTGTAAGTTCACAGAGATCCATATAACGCTGGTTTCTTTCAAGCATTCCTTGAAATTTTCTGCCAGTTTCCAAATCTCTTCTTTAAAATCTTTTAAAACACTCACTCTTGCTTTTGTGCAGATCTCAACTGCATTCTGTACCCTGTATATACTTTGATTTTAGCAGGAAGATGACGGCACCAAGTCAAAACCCTCCAAAAAAAATGTCCTTCAGTTTCTACATATATTAGACCTTAAAATAGCCCTGAAAAATGCAAGAAGGCTATAAAGCTCTTTCTTGAATAAACTGGTATCTCCACAAGTGAAATGAAAACAATTTATGCAATTACGACTTTCCACAGAAGAAGGTTTAAAACTTAGATCTGGCACTGGTCTTGTTTTAGTTAAGAAGTAATATGTTATCTCTTGTCTGTGAATCCTAAATAGCGGAGCAGCCTTCCAAATTGCTCCTGATTTCCCAATTCATTTATCATAACTTCTTTTATCTATCTGACACAGAGCAAAAACAGCACAAGGAAAAAATACTGAAAAAATAATTAAGAATCAGTACTCTGAAAACTACAAATGAAAATTTAGAAAACAATACAGGATTTGAAGAAACAAACAAAATATCCCAGAAGAAACTCCTTTCTGGACAATCAGGCAAGGTAAAACTCCATCCACTACATTTTTATCTTCTCTGGAAGCCTTTTCTTCCTGGTGAAAAATCATACCTGCTCAAGAAACAGAAATCATTCCAGCCATCCATTTGTCTCCACAAAGAGTCCGTGCTGGATGCAACAGATCTGATAGAAATGTCCAGTGCAGGTTGGTGTGGCATATGGTTACACTCTTGCTTTCCAGAATGAATAGTCAGACCCACCTTGCTTTGCTTTTTCCTCTCCTCCTGGAGTATCGTTATCAAACATTGCAGCTATCTAAATAGCACCAGGTGCTATTTGCATTTGAATAGGAAACTTGAGCAACAGCTCTACCGGGCAGGATTAAAACCCTAACATCTCTTCCACTTATATAGTGGGGAGAAATTACATGTTATTGCTAGGAAACAGAGAGTTCTAATAGGCTTATGGCAAAGAAAAAATGCAGCACTTGAGGGTAAACTCTTGAGACTAAAGCAGATTCTGATCATGCTTAACCCTTGCAGGATGAAAAAAGATATTTTTCCCTTGAAACGCACCCATAGTGCATTCTTTCCTTGTTTTTCTTCAAAGGCAATTTTTTCCTGCAGTAGAAAGACTTCAGATTCCAGCCCGGCCAACGAGAAGGCGGCTCTCCATGTCACCTGTACAAAATGCCTACCTGCTGTTCCAAAGCCGGCTCAGGTTTTCTGAAGCCTTTAAACGCTGCTTCCTCCTCACCTCCATTGCCTGGGGGGGTTTGGGATCTTCCTGAAGAGCAAGTTCAGAGCGTGGGGCCCCTCCCCGGTGTGCTGCCCGAGGTTCGGTCCCTTCCCACGTCCCCTCCCACCCGCTGGCACCCGTGCCAGGGGCTCCCGACAGCGGCTGGCATTACCTTGAACACTCAGGTAGGCGCAGGGGAGGGAGCAGGTGGTGTAACAGCAAACATTCCCATGCTAATGAAAGACCAATTTAATTCTGCAATAAGGGCACGAGGTGGAGAGTGCAAATTCTCAAACATACGCCACAGCTGCAGCTACTCGAACCCCTCCCCTGATTTAGCCAACAGGCATTTCCATTTTTAAGGAATTATGGACCAGAACTACCTTTTTCTTTTCCTCTTAGACAGGGAGGTTACAATGATTTAACAGAGCTACATCTGCATATTATTGTATAATTAGTTCGGTAATTCTCATACCTATTCATAACAAAGGCCTTATCATTTTGGCATGTTCTAACTAGCAATTGCAAGAACTAACAACTGATTTGTGACGTTGGCTGATGCATCTCTTTAAATAGAATGTTTTTCAGTTGTTTCAAGCTAATGAAGCTGAGCTGCCTGCAAATCCCTATGATCCTGCATTTTATCTCCCTGTTAACAGCCTGTGTTATACCCTGAATCAGCACACAAAATTATAACTATCAATCCAGGTAAACGAAATATTTTGAATTAAACTGACCGAAGCAAACACATCCACCCAGGCACAACTGCAGGCTGCTCACACCAGAGTAGCTGGAAGGGAAAGGGCAAGCAGAGGTGCCCTCCACCACCTCCTCAGGCCACACTACACACTCCTCCCAGCCCCTCCATACAGAGCCTTCCCCTCCCTCTGCTGGGGTTTTTGGGTGATGAAGTGATGAATAATCTACCAAAAGACAATAAAACCCACAGAGAATATTCATATTTCCTTACAGCACAGAGCATGTCTCTGTCTAACACCACATCTACTTGCAGCAGCCTTCCTGAAGGACCAGGAACGCAGCCCCCTCCGCAACACAGCTGTGAAAGGCCTACCTCTAAAGCAGGAATTTTTGGAGAAGCGATGCAACCAAGCAGTCAGGAGACAGAGGAGAGCCAGCAGAAGGACAGGTGAGCTGCACAAAACTGTTAACTCGTTAAGCTAAGTAGCTCTAATTGCAGTCATTGGGATTTATATGCCGGTGGTTAATAGAGGTGAATGGAAAATTCCTGACTTGAGCACACCAGCTCTTCTAGCAAAGCAAAATCTTGCTCACTCCCAAGATAAATTCATTCTCACTCCACCCCCAGGAATGTCTTGCTGCTATCTGACAGGGATAGGATCTTCTGACAGACAGGGAAGTGAGGTATGTGCAGCTCCTTGGTAGGCGCTCCCTTCCTGCCACCAGCTCCAGGAACACAAAGCCTTTTCTGTGATTTGCCTCTCATGCATTAATGAATCCGGGAAGATCACAGCTCTCTTCAGAAAAGGAAACATAAAACCCCTTTCAGAGCACTTGGAATGGCATTTGGCAGTCTTCAAGATAAGTCTACATGTCTTTTTCCCCCAGTGGGAATGAATAATGATAGTATCAGCTCTTCTTGTAATTCTGAACCCACCGGAAGAGCTTTTTCAGACACATCTAGCAAGTGAAAACCACCTGGTTACAAGTCAAACTCTGTGGATCACACACACAGTTCTATTCTCTGCTCACCCACAAAGGGCTTGCCAACCATCAGAGAGCAGCAGAAAGTGGAACTCTGTTCCAGTTTTAGACGTGTTTCTGGATTCCACGTGAGACTGGAATGCAAAGTCACCATGGCTCGCAGGAATGACCCGCATCATTCCAGAAATGCAATTTCCAGGCTCTGACTGATCAGCCATTGCTTCTCCAAGATTTATTTTTATTATTTAAAATGTCAAATTAGCATGGCCTATTTATTTTTTCCCAAAAGAAGGGGGTGTATGCACCTGTGTTTCTCCAAAAATAATTCTCCAAATGTGTGGAAAAATCTGGGTTTGATGTGCCTTAGCGCATATAGTTACAGGAGCAAATCCTCTGAATTAGCTTGCTCCTGGTTTGAAAGCAGGCACAATTGTAAACTCATTTCTGGAGATTAAAGCTAGCAAAGCCATCCCACTGGAGAGAGGGAATGTGGTCAGCATGGCTGGAATTGCTGAGGCATTCCTGACACACTGGTGATTCACTCCCTCTCAATCGAACTGTGTAGCCCAACATAGGGAAGAGCTGAGGACTTGAGAATCTTCATTTTATGGTGCCAAATATCCAAATTCCCCTCTCCCAGCCTCCCCAAATCTGCTGCATGCCACACAAAAAGCTACTCGGGCTTCTAAGGAACAACTGCTGCATAAGGATTTTCTTCCATAGTGTTCCTATAAATGATCTTTAATGAAAGAAAGTAAAAATCTGTATCAGCCACACCCTAAAACTCCAAAGAGGGAAGAGCAGTCCAGCCAATCACTGCCCAGCCTACTAGAGCTCACTCCCTGGCTATCTGTAAGCATATTCTCAATTAATTCTGTTCTGTGTCTTTGCTCTGTTCAAGTGTGGTTACTAACACTTGAAATTTTAAGGGTTTGGGTCAAGTTTCCTCTTCATTTCAGGTTTTACGTAACTTAGAACTACAGCTAAATAAGGCATGCCCAAAATAAATCTGCCTCTTTTGATTTGTAAAACCACACAAACATGAACAAGATTAAACAGCAGCATAGCTGGGACACCAGCCTACAGGTACGTGCTCATTATTCAGCTCAGTCCATTCCAGATTATTTTGAAGCTTTTAAAATGAATTCATGAACCTATTTTGATTTTTAATTTTTTAAGTTCACATTTTTACTTTATGTTTTCATGCACCTTTCCTGTCCTGCCACTATCACTTTTTCTAAGGGCAATAGAAATTATTTCCTCTCTCCAGCCAGGCTTCCTTCAGATGTGAATTGTCTGCCAGAAATATTTTGCTTCATGAACTTCCTTCTTGCCTGCTGAGAATCTGTGTTAGAGTTGCATTGACTTTTTCTTGTTCATGTTTTCCAGTGGAAAGGCAGCACAGGACTCCAACCCAACTATCAGTGCACTTTATTGCTTAGCTCCACAAAGAGCTGTGGTGTGGTAGGTGACAGAGGAACAAAGAAAGAACCAGACATTCCTGACCCAGTATTGACACCAAGTAAAGGAATACTGAATCATAGTGTGAGTTTTTAAAAATTCCAACTTTTGGCTGTTGAAAAAACAGATTTTACAGGATATTTGGGGCATACTTTGTATTTACCTAATACAACCAATTGAGCTGAGCATATTTCCTCTTTCCCCCTCCTTTTGTTTTGGCAAAATAGGATATATTTTTTTCCTGTTGGGAAAAGCAAGGGGTTGTACCAGTGAGCTCCCCAACAGGCAAACTCTCCTCCAGCCCAATGCACACTCTGAGTGGGCCAGGCTAGTTTGGAGTAGTGAGAACACTGCAGAAACCATGCAGAAGGAATGGGCAGAAATTCCTGATCTGCCTTGAAGCATAATTTCCTGAAATCAGCAGGCTTCTGCCACCTGTCTCCTGTGTCACCCCTTCTCTTTGGGGACCCTTTTTTATCTCTTTCCAGTTCCATGACAGCAGACATCCACACGCAACTCAACTCCACGACTCAGAGAAGTGGTGGCAGCTCCAGAGCAGGGCCAGGTACCAGGGACCTTCCTACACCTGCCCCACAGCCACGACAGTGTCTCCCAAACTGTGCTCTCCGAGCCAAATCACTACCCCTTAACAGCTGAATGGACAAACATTAACAACCTGTTTGCCATTACAAGTGTCTCTGATATTCCCTGGGGCTACTAATCCAAAAACTGAATAATGCTTGTATGGCATTTAGGCCACACAAATGCCATTTAGAGCTATATTCCATAATAAACTCAACACTATCTGTGAAATGTATTTTAAACTTGTTGCATTTATTGCTTCACTTGGTATTGAAAAGAAAAAAAAATGGGTCAAGCATATTATCCAAGAGAATTAGCATAAGAGTTGCATAGGGATGCTTTGCACTTACAATGATTTACATGGATTTCTGGCCTGGTTTCAGTACAGGTTGATTCAGGGATTTCACCCAAACAGTCTTTTCACTTACAGCAGATGATCAGCAAACAAAATATACTAATTAACATTAATCAGCACATTAAATAGCAACATCTGTCACATGAAGAGACTCACACAGGGCCCAGGATTCCAGCCTTCTCATTCTAAACCCACATTTGACTTTCTTTCTCAAGGTAGATACATCTCTCCATATTTTTCATTCCCTTCCCAAAGAGGGGTTAATGCTCCTTACCTACATCCCTAAGGAAGATTAATAAAGGTAAAATTAATGGGAATTGCAAAACTCTATGCTGTACTATTATTGATGTTGTGTGCCAAGTTTGCTCCAGTGCTGAACCAGCCATGCTGCACGGGGAGAAGGCAGTGACATGTTTACCTAGATGACCTGAAGTGCCCTGTTTCAGGTCAGATTTTAGTATCTTTACTAACTATCACTTTGCACCTGACCTTCAGTCTGGGACAAGAAAAAAAAAGGGAAAGATGGAAAGGCTGGAGAGCCAGATGCCATGAGAAATTCTTGTAGTTAAGTAACAGGAAGAAAAAGGCAAGACCACAGCACATCCTCTGCTCATGAATCCCACAGGAGCTGGCCATGCATAAACTCACCACAACACCCTTGGCACCCTGACAGGAGCCCTATGGGAAAGGTGAGACAATTCTATATGGAAACAGCACAATGGTAATGGCATATTCCCAAAACAAAAAATAAATCTGCCCTATGATTGCTTGAAAGATGAGATAACGAGTAATTAAGACTGAAGTGATGTGGGTGAGCAGGAAATGGCACATGGTGTCAGCCAAGCTGGGCTAAACCAGGCAGACCAGTCTGGGCACCCCTTCTGAGGTTTAGCAGTCAGTGTGACTGTGAGACACAGTCTAGACTGAGGCATGCCCAATGACTCTGAAATGAGATCATTTCATGCATTTTACATTAAAAGTACAAACTACTGACACCTTCCAGGAGAGTGGCATGTCCCTCAGTGCTGGAGTTAAAATCAAGGCATTAACTTCGAGGTCACAGGACTGAATGCAGCCCAAAAAAGTCCAGTGAACAGCACTTGCTGGTAGGTGTTGATACCAAAGGTAACAAACAGCCAACTGATGCAGAGAAGGCATTTGACCTGAGAGCCATTTGCTAGGAAAAGCAGAAAGCAGCTAAATCTCTGTACTCCCCTGGATAAACTCCCTGGCAATTTGCAGAGGTCAGCTCCAGGGGAGAAAGGAAGACCAGGACCATGCAATCTGATCAACTGTGTAAGACTACCAGTAGTATCCACTAATCTAAACTCCACATAATCCTCTGCCCCTAAATCCCTATTCATCATCATCCAGTACAGTGAAAGGGAAATTCTGTTCTCACAAGATGATTTGGGAGACAAACTATTCCAGTACTTAACTGTGCTGATCTAGTCTCCCACTGGGAAAATCTGCATCTACATGAAATGCTTCAGTATAACATAATGAGAAAATCTTCTCTATTTACATGTGATTTAAAGATTACCCTGTCTTGATTTGACTGTTAATAAGCTTATTTTAAGAGCTCAAATGGTATGGAGGGGCAGAGAAGGCAAATGCTGCCACCAGTTACCAAAGACCTCTATGTGATAATCAGGTATTTCTTCAGAAACCAGAGACCAGAGCTATTTCCATATATTTTTCTACCCTCCAAGCTTGTCTTTTATTTAAAGTCATGACTATAGGTCTTGTATTACTTACTACTACAATACCTACTCAACTAAAAGAAATGAGACACTCCCTAAAAAAATACCAACATAAGGAATTGCTCCAGCTCAGCAGAGATGTGCACAGGGCACATTTTCTCCTTGTATCCACGTGCTCAGGCTGGGCACAAAGTGCTGCTTAAGCTGAGCTCAGGTGCAAGGGCTGAGCTCCCTTAGAAGCTCCCTCACTCCCAGTTCTCCTGCTGACTCCTCTCAATGTCCAGCTAGAGGCCTATATTTAGAGACAAAATTGAGCCATAATTTCTAATCTGTACTTCATTTTTTAATATGCCTGTCATGTAGAGGAAGTGTTTGTGCAAAATTCCTTTTGCAAGAAGTGCAAGGGCAGTGCCGGTAATGAGTGAGAGCTAGTTTTTGCTTGATCTAAAGGAAGAAAACCCCATCAAACAAACAAACAAACAAAAAAGTATGCAATAAAATTTAGAATTATTTGCAAAAAAAGTTTTTAAAAAGAGGCTTCCATTACCATAAAATTCCTTAACATATTTCCAAAGTACATATTTTATATGATCACCATCATTACTTTCACTGTTTGGAAAGTCAATGAGGCAAAACTAACCAACTCACAAGAAAGTAATGACTAACACGAAAAAGAAAAGCTGTGTTGCTACAGTGAATTTCATATGTCATGTAAGTCCAGGTACCTACACAATGGTTTGAAAGGTTATAGAGGTCCTCTCATTTGTGACAGAATAACTCTGTTGCTAATTACTCTTATCACAGAATCACAGAACAGTTTGGAAAGGACATTTAAAGATCATCTTGTCCAACCCTGTTGCAATAAGCAGGGACATCTTTAAAAATAATTACTCTTTGAAAGCAGTGAAGAATTTGATCACCTTTCTCAGACATAGAATCATAGCTGAAAAATATATGACAGTTGTTTCTTGGAATGCCACACAGTATCTTTCTTCTGTAGATATTCCTCACTGCAGAACTTTCCCAGAGAAATACACATGGACTTAGTAACACTCTTGGCACTGGAAGTGTTGCCTGGGGACTGGCAACTGATTTATCAGGACATCATCTGGACACCCCCAGCTTTCAGGAGTGAAACAAATGAGTCCCACTGTGACACCTGTGATACAGCATATGCCTGACACTGCTCAGTAATGACATGAGGGCGAAGGTATCTCATGGGAAAAACTAAAACCCAAAGGGTCATTTCCTTGATGCTAGTTAGAACTATGAAACTGAGAAAGATCAGAAACTGGTCTGAGTCATTTTTCTTATCTCTCCTAATTAAATCTATCAGCAGCAAGAGAAAAAGCCCACTCTGAGCTGGAGATGGAATGCCCTAACTTGGTCTCTAAGTGCCTTTGGCCATCCCTTATCAGCAGTGCATGGCAAAACATCCAGGATATTTTGTTGGGCAATACTATGATTTTTTTTCTCACTTTTAAATTTTCTTTTCGTTTTTCCATTAAGAATGCACAACTGGTGCTCTGTTTACCAGTATTGTTTGCACTCCTGTGCTCTTCTTGAATCTTTCAGAGTTACAGGACTTCAGGGTACAGAGAGCTGGCTGGGCCCACTACCCCCAAAGAGAGAACAAGAGTCTGCAGCACAGATCAGTGATCAACACAGCCACAGGGCACCTGTGTCTCCTGCAATGCCTGTGTCAGCTCAGGTTTACTTTGCCCTTCTTCACCACTGCAGACCACCCCACATTTTGCCAGAGCTCTGAAAGTTCAGGGGTGACAGCTGAGAATGCCAGGTGGGAAGAGCCAGAATGAGAAATGCAGAGATCCTCACCCATCCCAGCCACTTGTCTGCTTCTGGGTGTAATTCAAGATGTCAAACATCATCTCCTGTTCCCTAATTTTCTGACATCTCCCCATAGGAAAGATCCTATTCTTCCTATCTTCAACAAAGGAATTTCAGATGTGTTGACTCATCTTCCCAAATGTACCTGAAAAGCCCTCTCAGGGCAGTAGAAATTATTCCTGGGCATTCAGGCTGGTATCAAGTCTCCTGTGCTTTGTTCACACCTCAGCTGAGAGAATACATGAGGTAACGTCCCCACCTGCAGGAGCACCTGAGCTCTGGGGGAACAATGGCACCAAAACCCACATCTGACACAAACAGCACAGCTTGGCTTGTGAAATCTCAGCCCTATTAAAAAACTACATGGAGCTGCTGGTCAGCAAAGGTTTTATAATCAGCACCCCTCTGGGTGTAAAGGAGCGGACACCTCAGTGACAGACGTGTCATAAATGACAAGACCAAGAGTCTAGTTTGAAAAAATGAGAATACATCATGAGCATGCCAAGCCATTCAGATATAATTTAGCTTTCCAAATGGGTAATTGAATGCTTAAAATAAATAAGAAGAAAATTCAATCTGGACTTAAAACATCACCTTCCTCATCTCACTTCAATGTAACAAAAATTACATCTGGCCTTGTGCACAACCTCTGTTTTGTATGACTGTATGTAGAAATCCAAGTGTTCATGGCCTTCTCTCTGTTCTTCTCCAGGGAGTCAGGTAACAGCTGGATCATCAGAAAAATTATTTTTAGCAAAAATAATTCCACAGTGAAAACTACAGCAGTTAGCCAAAGAAGCTGTCAGTTAGTGCAGCCAAAGGCTGTAAGGAGAGGCCCAAAAGGCAACATCTGTTGAAGAAGTATAGTCAAGAGACTCAGCTCATGAATGTTGGCTCTGCTTCCTGAAACAAAAAGGAAATAGGGGGAAAAAACAGTTTGGTCCCTGTTTGTTCCAAAGAAATCTCTACAGGATTCACTCCCTTCTTTCTCAAGCTACGGTATTGTGCAGGAGGTGCAAAATACTGGAGCTTCTGAGAGGCTCTGAATTGTCTCTGAAGTTTTTACTGAGGAGTGTGGCAGTGCTTTCACCAAAGAAAGACAAACAAGACAAACACAGCCAGGCTATGGTGCTATTCCTGCTTAATGCTTTCCTGGTTGTGAGAAGAGACTCATATCAGTGCTGCTGATCTTCTGCTTGGCAAGGAGGTTCTCTGGGCAATGCAGGATGCAACAGAGCACACTAACCACCTCCAGCTTCCCTGGTTTTGGGAGCACATCTGGAACAAATGGCACAGCAACATCTTCATTACACCTCTGCTCTCCTCCACTATCCACATGCAGGCACAATAAAAGCTCTGCCAGTTTTTTATCTGTGCACAGCACACTCCATCAGCAGCCTGCTCCTGCCCTGGATACAATTTCAGACAAAGCTGTGCCCTGGCTGGGATCCCAGCCCCGCCCTGCAAAAATGCAGAACTGCCTGTACAGCAGGGCTCTTCCCAGTACTGCTGGGCAGGGGAAAATAACCATCTCCTCACTCTCCAGAGCTGGTTAGGCTACAAGAAGCCTGGAATGTGGACACTGCTGAAATTAAAGCAGCCAGAAATCAAGTAAGCAGAAAAATGGCTTAAAGCCATCTTTGTTCTGACCCTTTTTATTTCCATCAGGGACTGTTGTGACCAAACACCGGGTAAGCAATCCATGGCCAGCTATGCCTTTAAAACATACTTCCATTACACTCCTGGATGCCACTCCAGCTTAACAAATACCCTGAGAATTTTGCTCAGTTGATGAATAGGAAAAACAGGGCAGAGGATGGTGCTGGACAGGGAGCTATGTAAGTCAAGGCACCCTGCTGCAACCTGGAGCCTTGTGGCTCTGCTTCTGCGGTAGGGAAGAAATCTGTTTAGCTATGTAAATAAGATGCATAACTAACTAAGTAACTAAATAAATAAAAATAGGAGTGGGCTGAAAAAAAGCACCCAGACCCTGGCCTCTCCAGTATCTTGCAGGTCGCTTAGCAACAGGCTAGCTGCTGCAGGGTAAAAGAGCATGAAATCAGCATCTTTTCAGCTAAAGACAAATCGAATGGAAATGTGGGGAGGTGGCCTTTTCCTGGCAGCAGTGAGGAAAGAAGTAACTGCTGAATCTGATCCTGTGGGCATCCTTTTGGAGGGGTTCCTGAATGCAGGGATTGTTAATTAACGTGGCTGAGAGGCTTCATCCTGCCAGCAAACTGATAAATTCCAGAGCACGCCTGGGAAACCAATAATTCAATCCTGGTTAAAATGATGTCTGTTACAGTCACCTCCTGGGTTAATTACTTATTAACCATCTTAAATAGCTCAAATCCAATCCTGTCGGACTCCCCTGGCTATGTTAGTGCCAGCTGACCATCGAGCATGTTTTCAGTGGCAGTTACCTAAAACATTTCCCCAGCATTGCATGTTCAGGTTTTATCACCATGCCATCTCTGCATTCACTAAAGGAATGTGCACCCTGTGAATCTTTAAGTAACTGAATCTCAGCAATACAAATCCACTTATTCTGGCCAGGTAATTCCCCTGGTTGCTCCAGTCTTCTGGAACAACCTCGTGTGGACACAGGAGAGGATCATTATGCAGACAGCAGCTACTAGAGAGAACTGAGCTATGAGAGCAGCAAGAACAACATGTGAACATTTCATGGAGGACTCACGTGAGAGTTCTGAATGAAGGATTTCTCTGGGTCACCTAATCTGGAGCTGGAGTGTACCAGTTGATTGTTTTCCACTGCTAAATGCAGCTGGATCCTTGCAGCAAGGCACAACCTGTGTGGCACATGAGCCACTGAGAGGTGCTGTGGGATGGTGGTCAGCTCAGCAGAGAGGGCTTGTCCAGGAATCCAACAGGAGGAGCAAAGGGAAAACACAGTGGCCTTGCTCCCTGCTTTAGACACACACACAAAGCAGTGATAACTCATTTTCCTCCTTATTTACAGAAAACTTAGTGCCTGTGTGGCACTTCAGCAATCATGAAAACCATCTGGGGGCTACCAGTGAACCAAATTTACTTGGAGCAGGGAAACTTCTCACCTGAATTTTATCCTCCTGACTGCCCCATCACAGCACGTAGTCTTTCCTGTGATGGGGTGGAGGGTTTAGAAGCCATCCCCAGTTCTATAGGCAGGAAATTACATAGTATAGAGCAGGATGGCTGCTTTCAATCCTTACAGCTTTAAAAATTACTTCTGTGTCCTTGGGAGCTGCACACAGAGATGCATTTGGCAATGTTTGGTTTCCCTCTTTGTCTGGGGTTGAAAGGAAGGCGACTGTGGCTCAGTGAGTGAACACTTAGATGAGATACCCTCCATTTCCTTAATGAGCCTATTAAGTGACTCATCAAAGGTGTAACGACCAGTCTCAGAAGGGAGACACGCAGAGATAACTGACTGCACTGAGATATTCCCAGTGCACGCAAAACAACCTGTATGTTACAAGAGTTAATTGGGAATAATGTGATGCCAGTGCTAGAGAAGTGCATAGATGGAAAATACCTTGTCACTTTTCCTTTTTGCAGGCTGGAGTTGTCTCTGCCTGAGCTCACAGCTCCAGCTTTTCCTCCTCTGATCGAGGGATGACAAAATCCTGCTGTGACGTATCTGTCTCTGTCTCTGGGGTATCTGCAGAGTCAAGCACCTGGTGGAACTGTCCGTGCTCTCTGAGCCTGAGCAAAATCCCTGACTGAAGGAGGAGAGTCTTGGTTTAGGTCACAAGAACCAAAGACCATATCAAAATTCAAATGGAATTTTATTCTCTGCTATCCTAAGTGAGTCCTTGAAGGTGTGCATGCCAGGATTTAACCTCTCCAAGGAGATTAAAAAGTACTGCTATATCAACACAAATACACCAGGCATACAGCAACCGGCTCACATCACTCTCCACCACATCAGATTTTATTTACAGGGTTAACTATGATCCACTGTTGCACATTTTCCAGAATCTTGTGTTCTGATTGTGTATTAAGAGTGGAGCAAGGGAAGCAGGAAGAGCAAATAGCATCAATAACGCTAGGAGACTGAAAGAGATGTCACTAAAACACATGCCTATTTCTTCTGAAATGTCACTTTATGTCAACTGCCATGGTTTCCAGACTGTCAGAATTGAATTATATTGTGATTACATCCTATTTGGACAAGGTCATGAGAATAAAAGCTTAGTACTTTCCTCCATTACAGGTGCTGTATGTTCTTACACTCCTGGAGGAGAAAAGCCTCCTTTTCTAATGGCAACAAATTTGCCTTCAGCATAAAATGCTGGTTTAAGTCCATTAGTGCAAGTGAGGCACATTAAAAAATTAAAGAGCCATCATTACTGATCTTTCTGAGAAGTGTCCCAGAGCACAGATGTTTATATTCTCTTCCTAATCCTTCCGATTCACTTTATATCATAACAGCAACAAAAAGGAAACTAATACAAAAGCCAGACCTGTGTAACCTTACAACAGGTGCTTGTTTTACTCGAGCCCTCATCAGTGAGTACAGATGTGTGAAACCCCTGACATCAGGGACTTGAACATTTCTCAGTTTTTTTCACCTTTCCAGTAGTTTTTCCCCAAATTCCTATGACAGTATATAATCTTGTATAATATTCCTGCATGATGGATCAAAGGTTGAAAATCCCCAAGTCATGCAGGTAAATGGTTCTGTTGTTTACACAAGGACCCTGCAAAAACTGCGTGGCAAAGTCCTTCTGCCAGACAGGATCATTTTGTGGATGTCACAATAAAGAGAGACTAAGGGAAAATAGAGAGGGACTCTTGGCTGCTCCCAGGGGAGTGTGGGTTCCCAACAAGCCCCTGTGTGAGCTCCCAGCCCACTGCTGGATCTATAAATGTGCTGCTCCTTTCCATTAGAGACTCAGCCACCAGAGGAGACGCTGCTTGATGGGGAGAGAGATGGATGAGAGCAGTGAAACATGAGATGGGCTCTGGCACAGCCCACAACCAGCCGTGCTCCCAGTTCCCCTCAGCAATTAGTGATGCACCTGGGATGAGCACTTCCACTCCAGGCTGGGAGTTCCTCTGCTGCCAGAGAGCAGGGGTGGAGGTTTTCCAGGGTCATGAAGTCCAGGCAGCACCTTCTTCCCCCTTACACCCCCAGCCCTGAGCAGAAGTGTTTTTTATCAAGTCTTGAAGCACTTGGATTTGTCATGTTGGCTGGAGAAGATGGTTCTGGTGCATATTAGGATAAAAGAAAAAAAACCATATGGCTAAACCAGATCCCCCTCAGCTAGAGAGTCATTGCCTTTGCAGAACCCCTTGTCAGAATTCTGGGAAACACAAACTGTGCCAAAGGAAGATGCTCCTTTCCCACCACATGTCCTTCCTCCTGCAAAAGGAACATGCCCTGCTTCACATTGTGCTTAGAAAAGAGAAAAACTAAGCAAGTTCTCTTGGAGGAAGTTCACTACAACACAAACCTACATTTCACTTTGCATTATGAGAAAAACAAGGGCCAAATTTGCCTCAGAGCTTCCTGCTGCTACTTAAAGCAACAGGATTTGTGTCCATACAAGCTTACCTGAGTATGATGGTCTGGACAAGCAGCTGGAATGAAGAACACTGTGCTGGGGTCTGTGTTCTCTGGCACCAAAATACAGCTCATTTCAGTGAGAGAAATCCCCTTCACCAGTGCCTCATGAGGAAAGACATCACACTTACTGTTTGCAGGACTATCTAACATTTGAAAGTAACGCAGTGGTGACAAGGTGATTGAATTTTTTCCCCATTTCTGACAGGTCTGGTAGATTGCACAATCATCAAAAGGAACAGCCTGACAATAAAGATTTTGTGTGTCATCGACAGTGGGAGAAGAAATGAGCCCGAGGTAAGGAAAGCAGTTTCTCACATGCAAAAGCCTTATTCAATCCAGCTGCTTGCAACAGGTGCCTCAGGGCACACAGGAGCAAGTGGAACATGGCATTCTCATCAGGCAGTCAGGAAGCAAAGCCCTGATCCCTTTCTCAGCTCTTCCCACTGCTCTTGACTGGCTGAAATAGAATCAATATTCCCTGCTGTGTAAAGAGGGAGCGTCCCAGGTGGCACAATCAGGTGGCTTACTCAGACTGCCATGAAATGGTTCCTCACAAGGATGCACCATAAAGGCACTGATCTCGTGCTCTGAGCTGTGGGTTAACCAAAGGATTTCTGAGATTAGAAAGGAGCTGCTCAGACAGCTGCTTGCCTCTGTGAAGAACATCAGCTATAGTTTAACTTTCTGCCCCACAGAGGCATTAAGCTCTGAGCCTCTTCCAGTTGTGTCAGCCCCAGTGTGTGTGTGTGTGTTAGTGAATGCACACCTGTATTTCTCATGCAGGTAAGGAGTGAGGAGCACCCTCCAGGCTGGTGCCATGTGCAGCTGCACCTGGGCTGGGGCACTGCTGAAGCTGAAGATTTTGCAGCTCTGTTGTCACAGTAACTGAGTGATTTAAGCTGATGTTCTGGCCCCCGAGCCATGCATGCACACTGAATTCATGCCTATACTTCCAGATTTAAGAGATTATTTATTAACACAGAATCACAAAATGATTTGGGTTGGAAGAGACCTTAAAGACCATCTTGCTTCAATCCCATGCCGTGGGCAGGGACACCTTCCACTATCCCAGGTTGCTCCAAGCCCCATCCAGCCTGGCCTTGGACAATTCCAGGGATGGGGCATCCACAACTTCTCTGGCAGCCTGTTCCAAGGGCCTCCCCACCCTCACATGGAAGAATTCCTTCCCAATATCCAATCTAAATCTACTCTCAGTTTGAAGCCACTGCCTCTTGTCTTGTCACTCCATGCCCTTGTAAACAGTTCCTCTTTGGATTTCTGCATCTATACTAATTATTATGCTGATTAATAACTTGGAGATGAGATTTTCAGTTTTTTTCATGGCTTGGACTAACTTGCAGAATCAAATTTTGGTTAAAAATTATTGTTCAGAAAATTGCCTTAATTAATTAAGCAAATGAAGTTGAAAGAATAACAGACAGCTAGGGCAACACAATGAGGTCCCATCTTCATCTGCTGCTTGAACAACTGGATAGAACAATGAGGTACCAGTCAGATGTAATCTACTTATGCCCAAACATAAACAAACTTAACAATATAAACAATGTAACATTATGTTTACCATACTACTCAATCTCCACAAGAGAAACAAGGCTACAATAGGCTAAAATTAAAAGCAATTAACTGTAGGAAACCAGAGAATCCTGAAGCAAAGCAATCAGAAGATACTAAAAATGTGAATATTGCCCTTATAGAGCACCCAGCTACAGCTCTACTCCAGTAGCTGCACACTGCTCAGAGAACAGCCTAGTCACTACTTGCTGAATTTAATTTCCCACAGTGTCAATAATGCCAAAAACAATGCCCAGGGTTTGTTGGCAAGTTATTAATAAGACCTTCAGCTCTAAAAGCTGCTGTCCCTGCAGAGCTCTGTGTTTATGAAATGCAGTTACTGTCTTCTATACTTAGTTTTGTTTGTCCTCTCATTTTCAAAGAGAGAAATAATTCCAAATGCAGGTGCCTGAGAAATCAAACCCCAGCAAAAATACATTAAGACAGTGCCCCCAGTGCCTCTTCTGTTTATTTGCAAAAGCCCTGGGGGAAATAAGGGAAAATTGTTAGGCTTTGCCTTTACTTTTCCTTCTCCTCCCAATTATTTTTACAAGTTTAGCTCTAGGTCTCAGCATAGCACAGTGCTTCAGAATTTGTCACCTCAGTTAATTTGTCAAAAACCAAAATGAACCCAATGTCCCATCCCAGCTGTTCTCTGTGCTACACTGAGAGGGAATCACTGCTTTTCCCCCCGAGTCACTGCGTGCATTAGCCATTAGCTCTGGATTATTGGAGCTTTCTGCAACAGAGAATCATAGAATGGAAATACAGAATGGTTTGGGATGGGACAGACCTTAAATCTCATCTTGTTCCACCCCTCTGCCATGGGCAGGGACACCTTCTACTAGACAAGGTTGCTCCAAGCCTTGTTCAGCCTGGCCTCGAACTTCCAGGGATGGGACAGCCACAGCTTCTCTGGGCAACCACACCAAACCCCAGCCCTGGCAGTTTCCAAAAGCTTAATTTTTTTTTATTATGTAACATCTGCAGGAATAAAATAACTACAGCATTTCTGAGAAGGACACATACCATAATGGCTGATCAAAAAAGACAAAAGGCAGCTTGAATTTTTTTCCCTAAATGCAATCACTTCCCAATCCATGTATTCTAAGATTTTAGACTTAAGAAATAAAAGATAATTCTCTGTGGGTGCCCTGAACTCCCAGTAGACAACAGAGCTTCTTCCTCTGCTGTTCAGAGGAGAGAACACAGAGTTTCTCAGGTCACAGGAGCTGAGTTCTAAAAAAAAAAATATATATAATATTTTTCAGGGTCATGGAGAATACCAAAACTTTGGCTGCCAAGGGTCATGCCTTGGCCCCAGTGTCTCTTGCATATGAAGAAACACATTTCCTCAGAATTACTATGCTGATTATTGCCAAGCTGCTACCTGCTCCCTAGACCTGACTGCCTGAAAGACATCCAAGAGAAGCACAGAGGAATTTCCACCTCCAGGGAGATTTTGCCATCTTAAGTCTCAACAGCTTCATTGATGCTTAAGTCAGTATCAAGGAACACTTTGCCAGCATAAACACGGGGTGCAGAACCTGTTTCCAGGCACTTCTGCATCTGTACTTTTACCTAGACCTCCTTCTCCACAAAATGTAAAACCCTGTGGGTTTGTTCCTTTTAATTATGGTTGTAAGTGCTGATGTTGGGATACATTTCTTCCTCTACAGCCTCTTTTGCATCACAGGAGTGTCTTTAAAAAGGACACTATCTTACTGGGAGATTAAGAGGTACTGCAAACCTGCCAGTCACCATCATCACAGGCTTTCTTCCTAGTGAAACTTAAGGCATTCTTTGGGAAAATCAGTTACTGGGTTTGTTTCCTCCAAAGGAAGAGAGAGTTGAGACCTTCTCCTCTAAGAAACTAGTATGAGCACTGTGCTGTCAATAGGAACTCCAGACACTGCTCCTGCTCAACATACAGACCACTGCAAGCAGAGAACCTTTTATGAGATACTTTAATGTGTCACCTCACAGGGGGTGAGTCAATGCTCCAGCCAACCTGCATCTGGGATTTGAGTTCAGCTTGGGAAAAAGGTTCACTTCCTCTTACTCCTAGAGCTGAGTTATTTCAGACACATTCTGGCAAAGATGCCAGAAGACAGAGCTGTCAAACAGTGTGACTCCCTGCCACCTTCATCTCCTGCTCCCTGTGCTATTTGCAGAAGCAGGCATGGAAAGCAGCTGTTATTCATCCACGGGGAAAGCGCCAGATTCAAGAAGCTCAAACCAGGCCTTCTGAGGATTTTGCTTTCCCACCTCCATTTGGAACAGAAACATCTGCTGTCATGCAGAAAAGCCCTGACTCCTGATGGCACCAAGGTGAACAAATGGATTTAGGTGCTCTGCTGAACCACGGAGCAGCTTTAAGGTGCCCTCCTTACCTTGCTGAATGAAACCACTAATAATGTGGGCAAAGTGATACAACTGCTGGGGATAGAGACAATAAATGTTTGTGTCAACTCTTCCACCTCCAACTTTTACAGTTCTTTGAAGACCCCTACCTGCAACACTGCTCTGGTTGATGGCACTGCTCACAAGTACATATGTCAGCTAGTGACTAACACAAAGACACCAAAATATTTGTACTCAGCCAGGCTGCAGAACTACTTTAAATTGTTAAAATGTGATTATACTTCACTATTAATAATAAAATTCTGTTCCTTTCCTATTGGTAAAGAATTAATGACATCAATTAATGACATCAAATAATAACTGATGTCCCTTATAATACCAAGTGGAAAAAAAACCAAACCAACCAACCAAAATAAAATAACTGAACACCATTAAATGGTGTTTAATGCTTAAACACCATGAAAAGATAGCCTCACTACTGGGCAACATGCCTGCTCACTGGAATATTAAATAAGCATTGTAAGTTAAAATAAATAAACATTTCAAGCTGAAACTGTTGTTTTAAATTAACAACATTTCTTTCTATGGTGTTAACACTTACTGCCAAGATTACAATCACATTTAGCATCCAAATCCACTGCAGGCACTTTAATCTGATTCCAGGTGTCAGTTCTTTGTGGTGCTCCACACCACAAAGCCCAGCAGAAAAAAGGAAGCTGGAGCTACAAACAGGACAGGAATTTAAAAACATGACCCTCGTCACCAGGACAAGTGGATCTGCACTTCAGAGATAACAGCACAGACATAATAAGGGCAATTGATCATTGGCTTTTAATAAGAAACTGCATACAAGCATGGTGAGGTTTTCTATACATCTAAACCAAACCCTTTTCAATTTGGTTTGGCCTTTTCTTAAGAAGTTGATAAATGAGCAATTTTTCCTCTCCTTTATATTGGAAGATTAAATGGATACAACAGTGGTAGAACCAATGCTTGTGCAGTTTCAGGGCCTTTCTGCAGTTACCTCCTTTGCTTTTCTGTTGCATTTGTGTTGTCTTACCATGACAGCAAGATCCCCAAGTATTTGGTTAAATACACACATATAGAGATAAGCACAGAGAGAGAGAATGCTCTAGAGAGAAGAGAGAGAGCAAACCAGCTATTTTTAATCCTACCCATTGAAACTCACATAAATCAATATGTGAATTAAACAATGCCTGAAAAAATCACATCCAGATAGAAGATCAGCAGAGGTGTGAAGCACGTCAGTCATCCACATCAGTAAGGTGTGAGCTTCAAATCACCACTCTGAATTGAAAACATTTAAATGGCAACATTATAAAGTAAACCTGCTTTAAATGTCACCAAGGAACAACTCTGGAATGAGAACAAGCTTAGCTCCTGCTACTGTAGCCTGTTCTCCTTGACTCTGCTATTATCCATGGCCCTGGTGCCAGCTCCAGCTATGGGTGCACCCAGGTGGGTGACAGCCTTGTCAGTACAGTGAGAGGTGACAAAAATGTGCATGTTTGCTTTGCATTGGAAAAGGCACCATTTTTATTCAGGGCCATTTGCTGGTTTCATTGAAGGTGCTGAGAGCAGCAACCTTGTAATGCGGCTGGGGAGCCCAATATGGTCCAGAAGGGAGATTTCCAGGGTTGGGAAGAAGCTTCTCCTAGAAGTTGTTCAGTACCTGAGATCTTTCCTGCTACTGAGGACAGTGACAGATGAGACAGGAGTCACTGCAGTGCCTGAGCCAGGTAACAGAAGGTGTCACTACAGATGCTGCCCCACAACAGAACAACCTTCCCTGCAGGTTCCTGTGTACCTCATCCCACATGTTCACCTCACCTTCCCTTGGCACAAGGGGTGACATCCCACAGGTAATTCCAGGGATGTCCCCACCTATCCCTCTGGTACACTCAGCCTCATGGCATTTCCAGAGCTGCAGTGTAACACGTGCTGAATGTCAGCTCTGCTCCGTTTCCAAATGCCACGGGACAGTCATGGAGAAACGGGCACAGCTCCCTGAATTCACAGCAAAACTGATGATCCAGGGAATTTTCTTATGGAGTAGATCTCCCAGTGAGACTTTCTCCTGTTCCACACCTCACCTGCCTGAAGCCAGGTGAAAGAACAGAGGTGATGGGACTCCTCTATTAAAATCCAAGGTCATTACAACTTCTTTAGGACGCACACGGATCTGTACAAGAGAAACCGCTAGAAGATGCAAAAGGCAACTGAGGCAGATGTTGTGAGTATGAAGAATTTGTCAGATGTTTTCATAAAATAGCACCATTAGGATTAACCTTCATGAAATCTAGAAAAGGGTCTTACTTCATTCATTCATTTATCAAATTGGGCTTTCGGAGACACAGAAAAACGTCTGAAAACTCTTGTAAAGACAGAAAAATTAAGAAAGTAAAAAAAAAATCTCTCCCCCCAAAGCATAAGCATAAAAATCCTTCTATGATTACAAATCCAGGCTATATTATTTCTTAGGCCATATTATTTCATAGTATGAATTAGTTCAAAATGCTCTTCAACAATGGAATATGACCCAACAAGCTCTGTAGGAAAACACTACTGTTAATTCTAATTCCACTGATGTTCCCAGTGATTTCCTTATTGGTAAATGACTGAAATCCAGACCTGGTGAATAACCACCAAAAATAATTCTTAATTGAAAAAGACATTCTTGAGCACATTCTACACAGAAATTTCATTTAATAGCACCTTCTTTCTTTGTATTTGCAGATCTAGTCTTGAGAGAAAGAGAGATACCAATCTTTTTTTTAAAAAGCAGTATGGTAGAAATATTTCCAATACAGCACTTTCAAAATCCAAGGGTTACATCCTGCACTCAATTGAAAAATTGTGAAATCAAGGAGAAAAAACACCTAGTAGTTTTAAATTTGCCTTCTGTAGGACTAGAAGTAGCTCAGCTAAAGCTCAAGAAAAAAGTAAGCAAGGAGAGGTGGATTTTTATTACATGTTAAACTCCCGTTTTGATTTGCAGTAATGTGGGAACAAAATTAAAAGAAACACTGGAAAAGATACAGCTCACTATGAAGCCTGGCCACAAACAGTTCTATTTCTAGGTTTCTTTGCCTCTGTAATTAGCTGAGAAATCTGGAGAAAATCCTCCATTCACTTACTATGGGATACTTGCTCTAAAACCATCTATTGTTTAGTCTACAAGTACTAATACAGCCCACAAGCAGTGGAAAGACACACAGTGCCCCTTTCATACAGCACAAAAAAAGCAGTTTAGGGTCTGGTTTGGCCTTTTTAACAGAACAAGTTCTGCTGCATTCAACAAGACGGAGAACTGCTCTTCATACATCCTCTGTGTTCCCTGGGACTCTGCCACTGATGATGATCAAGACTAAAACCTCCAGCTTGAGCATGTCAGCTCCTGCAATTATTAGCACCTGTTGGTAAATAAATTCAATGATTATAACATCTAATTATAGCATCTTGGACAAGTTTAGGTTGGAAGTGATCTCTGGAGAACATCTTGTCTAAACCACCTGTTTGAAGGAAGGTGATCTACAGCAGCTCACTCTCACTCAGGGCAATCTGTGTTTTGAATATCTCCACAGATGGAGATTCCAGAACCACCTAGGCCAACACGTTCCTGTCCCTCCTCGAGACTACAAAAAACATGTCCAAAAGCCAGTTTATTGTCACCAGTAAAGAGGATCCCAGGACATACTGAGAACTCCACAGCCACTGCTCCTCATCCTCATCCCACACCAGAGACCGTGGCCAGACAGACACTCCAGTGTCAGGGAGCAATGTGAGCACGGGGACAAGTGGCACCTGTGACAAGGGTCCAAGTGAGTAGACACACACTCATTTAATATAAGTTTCATCCTCCCTCCCATGGGGTCTTTTGCTGAGTTTCCCCACACTAAGTTCCTGAAGTCTTTTACAGGATGAGTTGTGTACTCAGGGAGCCAGCAGAGCCCCACTCCCTAATCACACCAGAGCAGCAGCTATTGACACAGCACAAGGTGACTTCAACCTTCCACCTTTTCCCACCTCTGACAGCCCCAGATCTCGGCTCTGAATTCTCCCTCCTTTTCAGTAATTCCTGCTAATCCTCACACACTTCTCTAACACACAAGGGGGTGACCTGAGTCCATGTTTGCTAACACTGACCTGAGCTTTTCTCTTAACCAGAACCCACAGTGTGTGAAATCCTGTGTATGCAGTGAATTGGCTGTCAAACCCTACACCTTCCTGTCAACTAACAGTTCAGAATGTCATACTCTTCTTATAAATGACCCCAGGTGCTGAACCCTGAGCATCTGCCTCAGGTGCATTTCAAAATACTTCCCCAATAAAGCACAACATGTACACATACATCCAGTACTAAATGAAAATCTAATGACAAATAACATAACGTGGCATACAATATATTGCACAAGAAAAGGAAAAAGGCATGAGAAAATAGACAAATAGCCCTTCCTACAGGTACCATGAAGACTTCTACTTCAACCTCCCATCAGAAAACACATACTGAGTAAGTATCATAAAGATAATTTTCCTGTACTTGCTAAGTCCTTAAATTGCTCATTTTCAACAACGAGGCAGAGGACTAAATACTAAACATCAAACTGCAGCCTTGTACTCACTAACAGTCTCTTTCAGCAACATAGTTGAAATTCAAGTACAATCTTACTAAAACGTTTGCACAGATCTTCTTTTCCATGGCTGGAAGAAACATTCAGATGGCAAAACCTATTTTTTCATAAGATCAGCGTTTTAACCAGAAGGGAAAAAGCCCTTGCTTAATAAACAATGAAATTAAGCGGCACAAGGGAAATTAACAAATATATTGAGATAAAAAGAGGCAGTGTTGGAGGAGCATTCTTCCTAGTGGGATGTTCTCTGTGCATCACTGGGCCACACCAAACATGCACTTCCCATCAGAGCTGACATTCCAACAAATGACTAAAACACTTTTTCTCCAAGATCACACATGACCCCTCCATAGCAATACATATTCCAACAAAAAAAACCCCATCATCCTGGACCTTCCAAATGACCACTTTATGAACTTCTGCAGCCATTTTAAACAGATTTCCATCTTCCACAGCTTACACTCATGCTTCTGTCATTTGGTTCAAGTCCAATACTTGTAGTCAGTATGTTCAGAGTAGCCTGACTTCTGACAGCAGAATCTTTGGTAGGGTAGAATATAAAAAAATATTCTGTCTTGGTAAGCTTGATATACAAACAAAACTCATTTCTACCCCAATTCAAATGTATTATAGATAGCACTCAGCAGATAAACAGCTTCTGAGCAAAAGAAATAATATCTGAGCTTTGTTTGCATGATTATCATACAGTGATTAAATTGGTTTACTGTAATCAATGTTTATAAAACAAATAACGAATTAGTGAGTTCTGATAATTGTTGATAATGCACTGTATTTCTGTTTCAATTATTAGCTTGTACCCAAGCAGACAGAGAGAGAAAAGGTCACAGATTCACTTTCTTTAAAGACAGAAGGTGTGCATGTAATTATACACACATATATAAAAAGCAATAAACCAGTGATTTAATTCCTTTACTTTCCACACGTTACTGACAATCTCAACGTTGGATTTTACTCTTCCTGTACAAACTCCTGGGTGAATGAGAAGCAATGAAGTCCATCCTTACCTTAATATTGCAAGCTTGTTCCATGAGTCTCCGGGCGTTCTCCTCAGCTCTGTACCTCTTGGGCAACTGAACCCTGAAGAATTTCAAAGCTCCTTCAAAATCAGCCTGTAGAAGGTCCTCTTTGGAGGTCTGCAATTAAACACAGGGAACTACAGTAAACCCTCAGAACACACAGGCACTCTCTTCTACTTGATTTGTCATTTACTGGATGCATTCCAGACCACCAATATTCACATTAGCTCAAAGTCATCCTCGTTGAAATCAGCTCTCTTAACTCTGCTTCATAAAACAAACAGAGGCTAAAGCCCATCCAAGGAATCCTACACAAGGCAGCACAGAGGATTGCAAAATGAGAATGCATTTTATCCTTCTATACCTGCCAGGTAAGAAAAGGATTCTGGCTCAGCCTGTCAAGATGTCAGTGAAGAGAAAAAAAAAAAACAAAACCCCAAGCAAACAACAAAAACCTAGGAGAAATTATTGTATTTCCTGGAAAGCTTGTGCATTAGACCATTACTGATTCTCATGGTACTGCCTTAAAAAGACAAAGTATATATATTTAATGTATGTATAGTCACAGACATGAAGAGCAGAAGCACATGATTCATACAAGGCATCAGCAAGTCAATGTACTGAAGTCTGTGACACTACTTCTCAAAGATCACCGTGCCAGAAAACGTTCTACATTTTCTACATCTATTTCTACATCTCCCACACTCCTGCACTTCTCAGTGGTACCAAGTCTAAAAGGTCAGAAGATATTACACATTCACCATGAATCCACTCCTGCCACTGATGGAGCAATGTGATTCACAGGGACAAATGTATCCATCCTCCAGGTTACTGAGACCTGCCCCAAGAG
This sequence comes from Leptocoma aspasia, assembly GCA_013399835.1. Lineage (NCBI taxonomy): Eukaryota > Metazoa > Chordata > Aves > Passeriformes > Nectariniidae > Leptocoma > Leptocoma aspasia. The sequence goes on along the minus strand of VXAX01006546.1, from coordinate 10,223 downwards.
ATTCAGGAGGTACCAAATCCCAAGCCTTGGGATAGTTCCTTTAAATGGTTCACAGAAACTGAAGGTCGTGACAAGACATTCAGGATATTCAGGATATAATCTCAAAAATGTGAATTTCAAGGGTTTTAACCCAGAAAAGAGTAAACAAAACTCCCAACAGAGGTACTCACATGGTGGACATCTACGCTGTGTAATGTGTATAACTGCAAATACCTCAGCAGCAGCACAGACACTTTTGGTTAAGGTTAATTGCTGAATTAATTGCTCACGTACCACCACCACCACTTCCATGTGTACCAACATTTCCATGTGGGCATCCTCTGCTTTCTCAGGAGTAACAAACACCCAGTGTCATTTTTTGCCTCATTACACACAGTTGGGTACATTACACACACATAGGTTCAAAGTTTGATTCTTAACTATGTTGTTATCCACTTGAATCCAGAGAATCCCACAATGGTTTGGTTGGAAGGGACCTTAAAGGCCACCTCATTCCACCCCCCTGCCATGGGCAGGGACACTTTCCCCTAGACCAGCTTGCTCCAACCCCCATCCAACCTGGCCTTGGACACTTCCACAGATGGGGCAGCCACAGCTTCTCTGAGCAACCTCTGCCAGGGCCTCCCCACCCCCACAGGGAAGGATTTCTTCCCAATCTCTAATCTAACCCAGCCCTCTGGCAGTTTGAAGCCATTCCTCCTTGTCCTGTCACTCCAGGCCCTTTTCCACAGTCCCTCTCCAGCTCTGTTCTTTTCTTTCCTTATTGAGTTCACCCAAGATCTATTTGATCCTCCAATCGTTCATCGCCGAAGAAGCTGCTGGATCATCACTGCAGGGACCCAGGAAAAGCTGCCTTGGGGATGCTGAGGAGACAGGTCCAGCTTTACAAACAATCACATCTGATCCTGGCCACCATCACATCTGATCCTGGCCACCATCACATCTGATCCTGGCCACAATCACTGGCAGCTGCACAACTTGGCTCAGGCTCAGTGCGACGTGTTGACAGAAGCTGGGGCAGTTGGTATGGGATGAATCAGATCCACTGTGCCAACACCACACTTCTCCTGGATGAGTCTTCCTGAGGTTATGAATGCTCTTGCCACACGTAAAGCCAGGTCACTGCTTCATACCCCCAGCTGGGGTATGTTGTTGGAAGTTGCTGAGTGTGATGGGAGGGTCCAGCACCACTGCCAAACCCGTGCTGGGAACCAAGGGGAAATTCAGTGGGTAACAGTGGTGGAAAAGCAGCAAAGGCTCCAGAGGATCATAGAATCTTTAAGGCTGGAAAAGCCCTCTGAGATCATCAAGCCCAGCCACTTACCCAGAACTGGCAAGTCCACTGCTAAACCATGCTCCTAAGTGCCACATTTCCACATCTTTTGAATTCTTTCAGGGATGGTGACTCCATCACTTTCCCAGGCAGCTTGTTACAATACCTGAGCACCCCTTCAGTGAAGAATTTTTTACTAATATCCAATCTAATGGATACTAGGAAAAAAATTCTATTTTGATACCCAGCTCACAGAAATGGATCTCTCTTCCTTTGTTCTCAGCCATGTTGGTATCTGCCATCATTACCCAATTCAAACAGATTTCCCAATTACATTGCCAATTTGCCTTCTAGGAATACTCCTGCACATCCAGCCCCTCCTCTTCCCTTCCTTTACAGCAATTCTACGTAAAACACTTAAAATCACATTTAATGTTCTTAGGCCTCTGCTTGAATCATTGTTATAGTACTACTTTTAACAGTCCCCAAAAAATTACATTTATTAAACTGTAACTATTGACAACTTCGAGTTCTCCATGCTGAAAAATCTGTAGTCAAAGAAAATCCCATAAGACCATGGAAATAAGAACTTCTCTAACAGAGTTGGCTGAACTAAGATTAGGGTTATGAAAACTGCAAATCATTACATTGTACAGGTTGGTTTAATTAGTTATAGAGCCCAAGCTCGTCAGCTTCTTCTACTTCACTGAAAAATACTTTCATTTCCTTAAAATCACCTGTTCATCAAAATACTAGTTTCACTATTAAAATCACAAGAAAAAAAGTGAAAAATAGAGATTTGGGCATCCCAGAATTAATATTTCTTGACATTTTTGTGACTTTAATCAATGAATAATAAAGATATCTCTGGAAGCTTCTGGCAGCTGTTTGAGAGGCAGAGATTTGTAAATCCTTGGTTGAAGTCACTCAACTCCTGAAACTCACCAAAAGCTGATTTGTAAACAGCTGATTTCTCTTACTGAACCATCTCTAAGTTTAATGAGCTAATCATTAAAGTTTGGCGGGCGCATTGCATTTTTGTGCATTTGGGAATTTCAGGAAAGTTTTTTATTACTACAGATGTTATTTTAAAATAAACTTTTTTTTTATTTTTCTATTGAAAATAGAAAAATCTATTTTCAAACCCAGGCAAACAAGGAGACTCAGAACTATGACACAAAGGCTCAATTTGCCTTCTAGGGTTTGACTAAGTATGTTCTCAAATGTTCTTCCCACACCACTTAAATATTTCAATATAGTCATAAAATTATCTTAAATGAATGAGTTGAAAATTAGGACAAGACCTTTCCCAAAAGTATTAGTAAAGTTTTCAAATCTAAAGGTAAAGTTTGGAAAAATAGCAAATGGTCATTAAGCAAGAACAGAATTTGAGAGACTTAAACCATGTTAATTCTTTTTTTTTTTTTTAGCAAATAATGTTACTACTACTTTCCCTGAAATATTTAGGAAACTTAAGACAAAGGGAAAAGCCTTGGACTTTTTCTTTAATTTAATTTCTCTGTCTTCAATTATTAATTCTGCAGCTTCATTTATCACTGACTCTATCAAAAATCCTATTCCCACCTGGGAACTAACATAACAGAAGAAATTTTGGATGAGCCACACTGCACATCCTTAATTTAGTTCTTCCTCCTTCATACAAACAGATAAAAATTACTTATTTCCATAGAATTTTAGGTATTTAGGTATATATTTAGATTTCTGTTGAATGTCATTGAGCATAAACCACCTGTTTTACACTTTAATGAACACGTGTCAGAAATGAGGCCAAGAAGTTGAAGACTGAAAGAACCTGGCCATGCTTTACTATTAAATTTGCTTCTGGGACACTCAAGATATTTGTAGGTATCCTCCAATTTTTCAGAACTTAGTATTTATATACATAAATAGATATATAATATAAAAGTATCTATTTCTATTTAATGCCTATAACACACAGATTTTAACTTCTTAAAAAAAACTTTCTGGTTTTAACTTCTTAAAAAAGATACACAGTGTAAAACCAAGGTACACAAGCTATTTATTTCTAACCAAGACTGCAGTGCTGTATGTTGCATGATTTTGCTCTGTGCTGCCCTTTCACACGAGCCACAGACCTGAGAGCTGCTCTGTGGCTCACAGAGGAAGATCCTGACCTTCTGTGCTGGATAACCTCAGGCTCCTGGCCTGGGCAAGTTTGGTGGACAAAACTGTGCTGCTGCAATAACATCAGAACACACTTAAACTCCTTTGCTGGCATCTTTTATGTCCAGCTATATTATCAAACACTTCTTTTCCTAAGTAAAATCCGTGCTCCCTGTCACACACTGGTACAAAAATGCTGTGGGGAAAAAAAACCAAAAAACATCTCTAGGTTTGTGAGTGGAGAGTTGGGATCCACAAACACAGCACTGATCCTGTGCACACTCAGTGATATCTCTCTTCACCCCTGCCTTTCTATGCAGCTCCAAACTGACACAGCAAAGTTCATTCTGCCACATAAAGAACTGATGCAGGTGGGTAAGAAAATCTCCTGTGGGTCATTCCGAAGGGAGCAAACCCCCCAGAACTGGTGCTGTTCTACCTGCCCAAAAGTGTGCCCAGGTAGGAGGTGATCAGAATTTTTTTAAGACTAGCATAAAGGTTATAGATTGTATTCATCACATAACACTGCATTGACACATATTCTACCCATCCCAGGCATTTATACCCAAAACCACAGCAGAGAGAGAAGCTATGCACATTAAAAAAAAAAAAGTGCTTAATTTTATGAAACACTAATGGTTTTGAAGGATCTTCAGTTCTGATTAAAGTACAAATTCTTGGTCCTCAGAGACTTCTCGTTTTTAACATATTATCAGAACACAGTCTCTCCTTTCTGAGAAGGGTGTGTGTCAAAAGGCCTGTATGTCAGGAGAGGTATATTTAACTAATAAAACCTGGCAGGAAATCACACTGACTCTGCAAGTCAAGTCTCTCTCATAACACAAAGCACTATTTGTATTGTTTTGCCTTTTTCACACTCTTTTCTTCTCTTTTAATAAACAACACTATGCCACTCAGCAAAGCCAAACTGCCTGGAAGATAAGGGATGTGAAATTGCCTGGTGTTCTCCATGGGCCAGATACAAAGCCTGATTAAGTCAAGCAAAAAAGAGCTCGGTGGTTTTGTCTCTGCTTTCCTTAGAGCTCATCACAGCACCATTCAGGGTGATTTGGCAGCCCTGCCAAATCCTCATCCTCATCAGCAGGATGAGTGTTTTGGTACACTGGGAGATAACTGGAATAATGATAATGCACCCAACAGCTCAAACCATGCATCATCAGGGACTAGGCTCAATTCTACAAGTGACTGTAAATCCCCAAATCCAGCTGCACTGTAGCAATCGAGGAGTTTATGAATTTTTGATTTTTATTTGGCATCTCCCAGAGCAGGGACACAGTGTTCCAACCACCCACGCTGTCTGTACCACTGAACAGGCTGGAGCATGTAGAGCACATGGATTTCTGTCAATCCTGAGAAGCACCGACATGGGCTCAGTAGTATGAAAAAAATGGACAGGTCATTGTATATAAGCACAATATGGGTATGGGAATAAAGGAAAGGCACCATAGGAAATGAGGGGGATCAGGAAAGGACTGTGTTCCCACGGATCACACAGAAATACCATTCTGGTGTGCCAGGCCATGGACAGAGCGATGCTCTGAGCTGCAGCCAGGCGTGGTTACAACACCCTGAGCAGACCCAGCCAGGACCAGGCACTGACTCCTGGATTTGTCACTCTTTTGTGGGTTTGGGGCTGCTTTGTACAGCAGGAGAAACGACAGAAGCGTGTTCTCTGTGCCATAACATGGCACACCAACTGCAGGCATCCCCCACACAGACAGCATTTGCCATGATGGATGAAAACACCCTTAACAATTTATTTCCCCGATCATTCTACACAGGCATTTTCAACTTTTTTACATACTGTCAACTGCCTTTCCAAAACCAAACACAGAAACAGCTGAAAGCCAAAATGCATCAACACAGCTTGATTTTTGATGAGTCTTTAAAGCCAACCTATGATGTGAAAAGTATAAAATTTGAAATGCTGGCCATTAATGGACTTTGCATCAGTACCTAGAAGGTGACTGGGCACACTGCTTATCTGGAATCATTACAGACTGAGAACAAAAGCACTCAGGGATTTAGGAAAGATGGGTTTTTTATGATTCAGCCCTGGCTGATGATCCTTCAAGCTAGTTAAGGAGTGGCACTGGTCCCCATTAGCAGGACTAGTGTCCAGCCTTCCTGAGCTAACATCAGAAAGAAGGACTCAGCGCTTAGGAGCTGGATTATGAGGAGCTGAGAGGAAAAAACAAGAGCCCTCTCATCCCTCCTGGGGGCAGAGGCAGGGTTGGGAGGGAGAATGGCAAATTCCCAAGGAATGAATTTCATGGAAAGGTGATCTCACCGCAAGCAGCCGGGGCACAAAGAGACGATGCCCCATGCCCAGAAGTTCCAGCACCCGACACGCGTATTCATTCACCAGCTTGCTCCTCTCGTCGTGCATGTCCTGGGACTTCTTGGCAGGTGGGGTGAGCTTGGCAGCTGGGCTTTTGCAAGGTACCCCTTCTTCCATGAGCAGTAAGTAGTAAGAATCCAGAGTGAGAAGAACAGGCTTTGTGAACGGCAATTTCCAAAAGTGCAAGACTAGGAGAGCCAGCCTCCAGTCTCTGGAATGGGTTTGGATGGCTGCTCCAGCAACGCCTCTTTAGCCTCTCAGGAGGAGAATAGCATCTTTGCTAAGAATCAAGGAAAAATATGATCCACCGTGCTGGCTCAGCCAGAGTCCGAAGGAGATTTGAAAAACAAACCAGAGAAAACATGGATCTAAAAATGCACATAAAAAGCAGGAAAATGGCAGAGAATGAGCACAGGGAAGCTGGGCTGGGAGCAAAGCAAGGGCGAGCGGTGAGGGCTCAGTGCCCGTGCGGGTGTGTGGGAGCCGGGAGCGGCGGCAGGAAGGGCAGCAGAGCCCGGGCACTTGTGAGGCTGCACAGAGAAAGGGATGAGCTCATTGCAATCCCTGCTCCGTGACCAGCGCTGCCGCTCAGCATCAGCCACGAAGGGGTGGGAAAGAGGGGGCTGGGAGCAGGAGGAGGGGAAAGAGGAGGAGGAGGGGGTGCCTGGGCACCGGGAGCCTCTCGGGGGGAGAATGCCGTAATAAGAAACCAATGGTGAGCACGGACAGGCGGGCTCCCACCCTGCCACCCTCCAGCAGCTCTCTGCTGGGGTTTGGCTGCTGAATCCCAGCGTCCAGCACGTCAGCTGCATCCTTTTACGCTCCAGAGCGGGGAAGGCTCGGCCTCCCAGCCGGTATCATTACTTGTACATGCAGTCTGCTGCTGAATGATGAAACACAGACACGGTGGAGGTGGGGCAGGGCACCCTTCCCCTCTCCCATGGCGAGAGGAGCAGGGCCAGGCTGTTGGGATGCTCGGCTCCGAGAGCCTGGGAAGCCATAGCCCGTCCCTGCACAGCCCGTGCTGGGTGAAATTCAATCATTTAAAACACCATCGTTGCCAGCGCTGCGCTCTCAGGAGGCGTTTCTAAATCTGGAGCCGATGGGCAGAGAGGGGATGATGTCAGCACATGCGTTTGAATGGATTCTAGAAAACTGCTGCACATTTGTAAGGAGAATGCAGTGATGTCACACCTGGAACGCCCGGCCATCACCCTGTGCAGAAAGCTGCCCACTGCCATCTGCTAAAGGCAGCCCGGCAGGTACTGCTCCATCTCACGGCTGGGTTTTAGAAAGCATGTCTTTATGCTCCTTTGTTTCTGATTAGCCTCATCATAAAATGGGATATGTAACGGAACAACACCCATTTCCAACTGGAACAGACAGAAATATTCCACATTTCTAATATAAAGGTCATAATTTAAAATAATTGTGAGAAGCTCTAAACCACATTAATGGCAAACACTTATGTAACTGCATGTTTAAACTCTAAAAATATTTTTTCTAACGTATCAAGAAAAAACATTTACTTCAAATACTAATACAAACTCAATATCCATAGGATGGGGTCACTGATTTAAAATAATAAACGTGTTAATGAGTAGCTAAAATATGGAAATCATCGACACATAGTTGGCTTGAGGTGACACATGAAGGAGTTGGGAACAGTGCTAAAGCAGAACCAGAGGTCAGAGACAAGAGAAGATGCCCATGAGGCCTCAAGGATGATGATACAGGACTGACTCAGCTCAAGCACCTGCAGATGTGCAGTAGTGAACAGGCTGCTTAGCACAGCTGCTGCTCTGAAAGCTGATTCAAATGCCCCAGGTTGCAAACCAGTGTTTTGCAGATGAAAATCTGCAAAGGCTGCTGCAATTCTGCCAGGCTGAGATTAAGGTACTCACTGAGGGCCTTGTGGACAGATGCCAAGACTCTCTTCAGGACTAAGGAACCACAACCAACACACATTTCATTCCAGTTTAAGGCTGTAGTCAGGATTGTGATGGGAACTGTCCCATTCTTTCCAAACTCCATCTGCATGCAGTTGCAGAGATTCAGGTTCATTATTCAGTCTGTTACTCTGCACACAGGTGCCCAACCCACCAGAGGTTACACCACCAGCCTGCACGTTTTTGGGAAAGAGTTTAAGGGAAAGGAGGCAGCTTTGCCTATTTCTGAATTCTATTTTAAACACATGCCGGCAAGCCTGATATTCTAGAAACGTCAGGTTCTACTTCTCTGTGTGAATGAAAACCTTGCTTAAAACATGACAAAGGAAGAAGTAAGAGCATTCTAAGTGTGGGTGCTGGGAAGGAGGCTACAGAACTGACCAGGCACAGAGTCACCAGTGACCCAAGGCCAAAACAGGCAATGGGATGGGGAATTCAGAGCACCAGCAGTGTAAAAAGCCTTTAATTCTTTACTGTGTAAGTCAGACTTTAATCAGCTAATAGCTCTGATCCTCACAGAAATTCAGGTTTGCTTCATTTTGGTTAAGGTCTGGGCTTATCAAAAATGGAATTAACTGATGATTAAATAAAGTCTGTAAGTCTAAAAATTTGTAATGGGATCCAATAGTCAGAGGTGAAAAACAGATGAATTCAGGTTATAAATGAGGTGCAAATTTTTAGGAATGAGGAAAATTACCTGCAGGATTACTTTCCCAAGAGATGCAGTCTACTACCATCATTATATTTTTTACATCAGGCCTGGATTTTTTTAAGAAGAGGTTCCAAATACAAAACTTCCAAGGCTTGACCAAAAAATCTCCTTAATTTTATCAGCTGAAATCCGTTGTTCATATGTTTTTCAGCAACTCCTTTTACACAGTGTAACTGTGAACCATCATTCAGATTTTTACACTTCCTTCTTATTTATTTCCATATCCTCACTGAACACAATATCTTATTTTTATCCATGTCTGACCAGGAATTGTGATATTTCCTTCATGTATGTCATTGGATTACTGTTGAAATTATTCAGAAGGGCCTGACTGAAGTAAACTTAAACACTAAAAATGGCCCAAAAGGTAATAACTAAGGCAGTAACTAAGATGTCTGAGGATAATCACACATTACTTGTGCTTTGACTTCCATCTCATGGACTATCCAGTCTTTAAGTGCAGGTAAATTCTATTTCTGGCCTTCCTATCCATGAAATGCCTGCTCACACACACGGCTCTGATGCAGTTCAGAGCTGCTCAGACTTACACAGCTGAGGCCCCCTGAACTTAATTTCAGAAGAAATTAATGCCAAAATAGTCTCATAGTAAACAAAACCGTATAGAATATGACTTGAAATTATCTATATTCTGTACCAAGATACCAAGGATCTTGACGGGCAGTCCTTTATAACTCTGTATTTTAAAATATTAAATCTCTGTATTTTAGTGGCAAAAATGACTGACTTTGAAAAGCTAAACAGACTAAGATGGGAAGAAAAAAGAAAAAGCTATCTTTCGAGTCTACTCCTGTAAAAGGATGAGACATTCAGCACCAGAACAGCTCTGAAAATCCACACGAATGACATCATGGCACAGGAAGAACTGCACCTCTTATCAGAGATTACCCTGTCCTTTGTTCTTCGGGGCTGATTACAGCTGTGTAATGTGGATTTAGCAAAGGCTTCATCTTGGTCATTATATAGAGAGAGAACACATGAAACCAACTGATTTCCATAGCAGGTTCCAGCAGTGATCCATGCTGGTTGGGCTGTTCTTAAACAGCTTGGAAAGAAGGTGAAGGATGAGATGACAGTGTCTGCAGGTGCTCCTAAATTATTCAGGGATTTAAAGACAGGGGTTACAATAAAGAACTGTAGAAGGGTCATAAAAGACTGAGTGACTGGGCAGTAGAACAGCCAAGGAAAGTCAATGCAGATAAATCTAAATTGATGCATATGGAGAACAGCATCAATTTTCCACATAAATGATCGACTGTGAGCTGACAATTGCTACTCAGAAATGGATCTTGGGACTCACTGTGGAGAGTCCTACGAAAATATCAGATCAGTGCACAGTGGAGGTCAACAAAATGCATCAAATGGAAGGAACTAACAGGAAAAGAACAGAGATCTAAATAGAGAACACCATTATTCTTCAGTGCAGCTTCATGTGGGATTCTTCTCTGGTATCGTTCACTACACTGGTCCTCCCTTTTCAAAAAAGGGATAACAGAGATGGAGAAGTATTTAGAGAGAATCAGAAGCCTCCAAAGGAGGAGATAAAAGCAGACTATGATTATTAAGCCTGGAAAACAGAAAGTGATGAGGGATATGTAGACTTATAAAGTCCTGAGTGTTGTGGAGAAAGTGAAGAGATACCAAGTGTCCAAAATGCCTGCTGACACAGGAACCTCAGGTGAAAGTCACAAGTGGCAGGTCCAAAGCAAACAAAATAATAATTAAACTGATTATCATTAAACAATAATAATAATAAATAATAAT
>VXAX01006545.1:70462-87084 GCA_013399835.1 Leptocoma aspasia | reverse complement strand
GCTGGTTGAAGGGTTGGGAGAAATTTCTCCCAGAGTCATTTCCTCACAGTAGGTACCATTATTAAAGAAACTAGCTCTGAATCCATGTGCCTGCCTTCCAGAGGAAGTTAAAGATCCATGAATTCCTCACCTTATTAACCCATAAACCAAACTGGATAATAGCCACAGTCGCCTTAGTTATAAGACCCATGTCTAGATAAGAGCCTGCAGATGGGAGAAACACAGCCACAATCACGTGCCACCCAAATCAGGGTAAACTAGACTGCATGGTGACACTTAATGAGGTTTCTATATCAGCACACAAAAATCAGCTTACTTAAGAACTGTTATTACTTTTCTGTCCATGCCCTCAAGCCGCCCTCGGGCGTCAAAATCTGTCTAAGTTTGAAAAGACAGGTGTCTGCTAAGAAAGGCAGAAGCCTCCCTTGAAATGCAAAATGTAAAACCCTTTCCCTCAGAATTATTATAATTTTGAAATAAAGAGGCTCTCAGGCAAAGATATGGGAATAGGAATAACAGTTATTTACTAGGAAAATTAAAAAAAAATACAAATGCAATACTACAAACAAACATAAAAAAACCCACAGAGAGAGTCAGAATACAACCTGACACCCTGTTGATCAGGGTGTTGATAGTAGTCCAATTAAATGGTGGCTGCAGTCCTCCTGGAGTGACAGATGTGGTTCTGTTAAAGCAGTGATCCTGTAGAAGGGTGTAATTTTCCTCTGAAAGTCCAGTGATAGTACAGATGGGCCTAGCCTTCCTCTGGGAATCCAGCTGAGAAGAGAGCTGCTCCTCTGGGAATCCAGTGGGAAAAGGCTGCTTGTGGTGTGACGCAGCCACCGGAGCCTGGGCTAGCTCTGGAGAAACTCTGGCATCACACCAGGAGTGGGGAACAGCTGAGGTTTGAATTTCACCCTCAGCTGAACCTGATGAGCAGCTTGCTCTAAAGTGAAGAATGTCACAGCCACAGCAGGGATCAGGCAAAGGAGAAGGCTCTCTTGTCTTGAAGTTCCAACAGAGAAGGGCTTATTCTAAATGAAGGGATCAGGAACAAAAGAGCCTCGAGCACTACTGTGCAAGTGGTTTTATACAGATACAAATCAAGGGGTGGATACTAACAGGCAACTAACAGGGAATCCTCAGGGAAGGAGCCAGGGGATCACATCAAGTGTCTGGGGCCAGTTGAGGCAGGAGAGTGGAGAGGATGGGTCACATCGGCCAATGGGGCTTCGAGGAACACGGGAATTCCAAAGGGGTGTCACAGTCTGGGATTGGCCAATGTGAGAGTGGCAGGGAAAGAGTTGGAACAAAGGTCAGAGAATGGCATGAGGGACAGCTCCGAGGGAGGGTAAAACCCAAGGGTAAAGCAACTCAGGGAGAACGTGGGGGTACAACAGAAACCACTTAACAAGGAGTCAGTAAAATAACTATGAATCACAACACTGGTGTTCTAAATCTCAGATTATATCCAGGTAGGAATGCTTGGCTCCTCCCTCTGGTCAGAGCATCTCCCAATGGGATGATGTAGTTTTATCAGTCATGCAGTGAGGCTCAATGGCCCATTAACAGAAGATATCTCCCAGGAGGGAGGATTGGTTGTGGAAGAGCTAAAGAAAAGTGCCCAATTAACAGAAGATAACTGCCCCACTTCTAACAGATGGGAATAGAATACCCCCACCCACATCTTCCAACCCAGGGCACTGTAACATAATCTCTGATTACCATGCAGATTTCCTCGGGGAATTTTCTATTGAGAAAATAAAAACAGTTTTTAAAAAAAACTGCAGTAAATTGCTCCAGCACAAATGCTAATGTAAATTTCAATAGCAGCAATTGGCAGCCACTTTGTTGTTTGCCAACACTTCATTGAAGTCCTAAAAAAGGTTTGTGACGGCTCACTGGACCCAGGCTAGCTCAGCTGCGTGCACACTGATACTGGCAAGCCGTTCCAGGTGCGGAGAACAGCAGGGGCTGGGGTTGGCACCCACTGCTGAACCTTTAGGGCAGCAGCCCTACAGTGAGGCTGATGTCCATGTCAGGGATTGGGCAAAGAAAGAGAGGGAGTCTCTTCCCTGGTTGAGGTCCGGCAGGTTCAGGTTTATTGGGAGTGACAAACAGGGAGGTAGAAGAGTAACTGGAGCGCAGTGGGAGAAGATGTCAAAGGGAGAACACAGAAAAGAGGCCAGAGCACAGAGGTGTTCGGTGTTGCTATGGACATATTTTAAGTTTCTCTGTGTGTGAGCCTTCTGATCATTTTCCCATGGGAGAACATACTTTTGCTGTCTTTTACTCTGTATAAGCTTTCTGTAAACAAGTTGTGTCTGTTCTTCAAGGACATGGAATTGGTTGGCCTCCTCCTACCTATGAGGAGACGGAGCTGAAATGACTTTATCTTTTTGATATTGTAAACTATTCGGACACATTCCCTGGACGAAGCAGCAGCAGGAGCATGGAGAATGCTCTGCTGAGCAGATATAGAAAAATATTAGAATTATGGAGTCATTTTAATAAATCATATTAGCCTTCTGAATTTATTGTCAAGAGTCCTTTCTTCTATGTATGGACCACGACGATAGTTCAGGATTTTATACTGTAACTAATGAGGGGGTGGATACATGACATCTACCAATAACAACTCAAAGGGGAGAAGTAACTGGGATTATATAGGAGGTGTAGGGCCAATGGGAACAGGCAGGTGGAATGGGGAGACCACGCAGGTCTATGGGGCATGGACGGTAAGATGATTGGCACTGGGGAGGATTCATCGGGGATTGGTCTAGGCTGAGATTGACAAAGAACATTCAGGAAAGGGAGGCAGGGTTTAGATGAGTGACAAGGGCTAATAGCAGGCTTATAATGAGTGGCAGGGAAAGAACTGGAAAGAGAGGAGGGGAATCACCTTATAGGGAAGGCACAGGGGAGGATTCAACTTTGGGGCAAACCAACTGGGGAAGGAACACAGGGGCGAACAGGGGCAAACCATTTGACAATTGAAATGAATTAACAACAAAACAATTCAGCACCACAACAGGTTTGTATTCTGATTGGCATTGTGTTGGTAACTGGTGGGCATTTCCAACAGGAAAACTGCCTGCCTGGCACACATGAGCACCATGGGGTCTCAGAGACACCCCACCAAGAGGCCCTGGCTGGAGGTTTAAGAACGCGTTCACTGGGAACACACAACCTCTGTTTAGAACCCAGCTATGCGGGAGGGGCAGCCAAGAACTGGGAGCTAGAAACAACCAAAGCCAGAAGGAAACGCAGACTAATGGGGTTCTGTGCTGGAGGGCTGTAATGCCTTTCCCCACTTGGCATATTTATAATTTGCATTGCACTCAAAATCTTCTTTGGCAACTGGCACAGGTTGCCCAGAGAAACTGTGGCTGCCCCTGGATCCCTGCAAGTGTCCAAGGCCAGGTTGGATGGGGCTTGGTCTAGTGAAAAGTATCCCTTGACCGTAGCAGGGAGGTGAATCCATAGGAGAGGGGCTGAGGGAGCAGCGACTGACTCAACACCTGTGAATTTCCTCCCCAGAAGTTTATAGATGCATGAGCAAACCCAACCTCCTGCTTGTTCGCTAAATAACAACATTGGCAGCATTAGGAGAGAGTAACAAATATTGCCCTGTGTGAAGTAAATAAAACTGGCCAGGAGACCTTGTGCTCCACTCTTGACAGGCCTTTATTTAAAAGGAAAGCCTGAGGGGGTGGGGGCTTGAGGTTCGCGATGCCGCCGCTGCTCCCAGTAGGTCGACGACCCAGAGGAGGGGGTGACGAACCTGTCGACACCGCCAGGATCGGAGTCTTCACCCTCACAGGATACATCCGAAGACCTGTTGTGGCTCGTTGCTCTAGGGTGGTCTCTCTACTCTGGAGTCTCTCCAGTCATGGTGACTGGTTTCGTTGGTGTTAAGGGCCTCCTCTTGTGATAGACTAAGCTTCGCTTATTGAAAGGGTCTTTGTTCATCAAAATAGCAAAAAAAGAGATGCTTGTGAAACTAACAGCAAACTGTAAAATAACAGATACAAAGTTAGCAATAAGTTTATGCAATACGCGGTCAGCAGTAGATGTTTGCAATCAAACCAAAAATTTATGTAACAAACCAACAAAATCATAAGACCATTGCCAAACATTTATGTATAGTCGCATTGTTAAAAACTAGCTAGGCGTTGCAGGTAGGCGTTGCAGAGTCAGCAAAGACACCGAGAAAGAAGATAAGAAACCTTCCTCAGAAGACCACCAGAGAACAGATTGAGACCTTCCCCAGCAGCAAACACGCAGATGCCGAGCACACCGGAAGAGCCACGACCGCCGAAAATAGAAGGGTATAAAAACAAAGACCATGGGGGGGCGTAGTGCGAACCGTGCAGAGAAGAGCTCCCTTGGTCTCACCCAGTACTGTTTTGCTTTGTTATCAGCTTGCTGTAATTAATAAATCTATTAATTGGACAAAGGCTGAATTACATTATTCGCTACAACTTATAACAGTCTGGTTCCTGACAACTTTCCTGATTCTCTGGTGTGGACCATTGTCCAGTCTTCACAATGGCTCGCTCTCTAGGGTCATCAGAGTCTGGTTTTGGTGTCCAGTAATTAATATGCACCATGCGCTAGGACTTATAGGAAAGCCGGAAGTCTCTGGGGAGCAGTGGCTAAACTACCCAGCGGAATAAGGGGAATAAAGAGGTACATACTACTAAGAAGAGGGGAATAAACAGGTAAGATTTCTTTTACAAAGGATATATCAACATTAGGGAGGAGTACTCCAATTAAGGGAGCCGAACTGGGGTTACAACTGGGAGTAGTAGTGTAAATACAACAAATAGGAGGACAAATGGGGGTGGAACAGTAGACCTGTGAATTGGGGAATCAACAAACAGATAATTAAACCTCAACTTCATTTATAACACTGTGGGCTCCGGAACAGCCTGTGGAACAGACAATATTCCAAACAAACTGGAGCACTGAGAGTGGGCAATTAAAGGAGATGTGCCCAGGACTCAGTTCCCCAGCACGAGTCTAGTCCTCAGCTGTGTTTCCAGGCAGGGATGCTCTTACAGGGAGCAGGCACCAGAGCAGGGACTATTCCCTGCTCTCTTCTTTCCCAAGAGATACCTCTTGTATCTGGAGGTGAAAAACCATGGGCTGCAACAGGGATGTGACTTCACACAAGCTGAGCTGCAGGCACTGAGCAGATTTGAAATAGTGTCAATACTAAAAAGCAAGATGAAATAAACCCATCACAACTCACTGCGGGCTCCCAGAGCTTTACCTGCACTTTGGTGAATTAAAAATCTGAGTTAGTGTGGTTGTGAACCCTCCTGTCTCCTATGAATGATCTTTTATGAGGGAATTTATAACCAAAAAGCTTCAAGTGGAAAGCCAACCCCCCATCCCCAATTATCCCAAACTCTGCAGCTACATGAATGCAATGAGCAGGTGGATTTAGGACAGCAAACACTGAGGAGTTCGCCTCGTTCCAAGGTGTGACAGATCTGCCATCAGCTTCTTCTCCAGGGTGGCCCCCAAAAGATGGCAAGGGAAAGGGGCATGAGCAAGGTGTGCCTGGTAGACACAGTCTGTCCCATCTCAGCTTTTCCCAGCCACAGGACTTGGGGATTTCCCAAGCTGGAAGCTGTCTCTGAACCCACTGCAGAGAAGCCACCAATGATTTTAGGACACTAATTTGTTTAAACATTTTAAAAACCATTTTTGTTTCTGGCTTTCCTACATTGCCGGTGCATGTGTTCTCCCAGGGCTCCTCTGCTGCAAGACCCCAGGAGCCAGCACACCCAGACCTGCCCAGCAGCCCCATCCTGGCCCCAGCATGCAGGGATACCAAGGAATTCTGCAGTGGATATTGAGGAATCTGCAGTAGATACTGAGGAATTCTGCAGTGGTTCTGTGTCTGCAGGAGGCACTACAGCCAGGAGAGAGCCACCGACCATGACAAACACCCTTTTGTGGGAACCACGGCATCTGAGAAAGGCAAAGACCCAACTACCTGCTGCAATTCGTCTTTCCAGCCCATCCCAGTGCCTTCCCAGGGCTTCTTGGATCCCTGATCAGGGCCCTGATGCTCCTCACTGGCCATGCTGCCACATACCAAGATTAGTGATGCACAGCAGCCCTCGCAGGCACCCACTGTTGAATAAACTCTGCTCTGGCCCTTAAAAATGTTTACAAAATGAGTGTTTTCTGCATGACAGCTGACAGGCAGCTGACCTTTTCCATCAATAACTTAATTCCCATGGAAAGAGCAGAGTACCCTACGAAGTGTGACGGAGGCTCAGTGATAACTCTCTGCATCCAGAGAAGGCCACAGGGACAGGCAGGACGTGGCACTGCAGAGCGGGGCTCTGCATGGAGCATGCTTGGCAGTGCTCAGAACTGAAGTTTAAGGAAAAACTGGGATTTACATCTGAAGCAGAGTACATGCAGCAGGAGCCCTTCTCCCAGCAGCAGCTGCTGGCAGACATCTTCCTGCTGCTCTGAGTCACAAGCCCAGTGCCTGGCTTGAAACATTCTGGCACCCTGTGAAAGCGTGGCCTTCTCAGGTCCTGCTGCTCCTTCCTCATTTTCCATCCTCTTCCAAATGCCAGGGGAATGGACCTGAGGGGAGCAGTGGCCTGGCAGTGACCAGGCCTCCTGTCGACCCTTCAAGGGTCCTTTGGAGATTTTGCACGAGGGGGAGCTGCAGAGAAACAAACAGAAAAAGGGGAAAATGGGATTCTTTCAGCTAAAAAAAAGCATCTTATTGTCATGGCATGAAAACCAGTGCTGAACTGTTACTTAACATTCCTAAAGCATCCAGCTTCCATGTTTTTAAATGCTGCTGAGAAGAAGAGACTGATGGCAGTGCTCTTTTCCCAGCAGACATCCAGGAGCAGCAGGGGAAGCCCCAGCAGCTGCTGAGCAGCGATGCCTTTTCCCTCTGTTTTCTGAGGTTACCTTCTCCTTCCCAGCACAGCCCTGGCCCGGAGAGGGGCATGGATGAGTGTGCTGGCTGCAGAGCATGAAGCCCAAGGGAGCAGGAGCCCATCTGATGCAGCTGCTGTGTTACACAACTGCAGTGTGACAGCCAGTCCAGGGAATGAACAGCCCTTCCTGTGTGGCCAAGGCTGCTCCCTAAGCCCAGGGAAAACAGGAGCAGCGGCTTGGAAGTTGTCCTGATTCCTTCTGAAGCTCTATCCTGAACAAGTTCTTGCCTTTCCAGAAGTCTACTCAACACCTTGTGCCAATTCATTCAAATTGATGCCACATAGAGGAGATGACCCTGTGTAAAAACAGGAAGCCTGCCCCTCCATCTCTGACCACAGGGAAGATTTAAAAAGGAATAAAGAATAAAATTCCCAGCAGCTTTATGAGCAGTGTTTGATGTTGAGTTGTGTAAATCACAGCCCACACTGAGCTGCACATACGGGAATAGGAAGGAAGGGTTTGATGAATGGCTCAGTGGAGCTCAGATCCAACTGCGCAGCCAGCTGAGAGGTTAATTACCCAGATGAGAGAAATGCTGATCCCTCAGTACCTGGCACCATTTCCATTCATGTTTGACAGTCCAAAATCAGGGGTGTTTTAGCAGAAGGTGAGGGGCTGGAAGGGACCAGGGGTCATCCACAAGCAGCTGGGAGGCATCGGGAACAGTGCAGATGCCTCTGCAGCCTGCACAATGGTTTCCATTTTGGTTCCTCAGGAAGGACAGAGAGCTGGACAAGTTACCTGCCCACACATAAGTCCTGGAAATGCAGGGAGTTGGAACTAGCTGGACTTTGGGGTCCCTTTTAACCCAAACCATACCCCGATTCCATGGACACCTCCACTAATGAGGAACAGTTCAAGTCCAAAGGATGCCAGACTCAGAAGGCAGGAATTGCTTTCAGAAGGAAAGTGGTGTAGTTATTAATCTCCAAACATCACACTTAGACCTCTGAGGAACAAAAATATAGGGCACCCAAGGATTTCCAATGATTTTGAAAGCAGCAGTACTAGAACACCCCTGGGGCTGTGAACATGAACAATCCAAAACGTATTCCCAGAAGGAGCTCCCAGATTGCTCTGATGAACAGTAGGCTCTTTACTGCAGGTTTTATGAGCTTTTGACATGAGTTATCTGGCAGAACTGAAGCCAAATGAGGAAACCAGTAAGTGAAAATACACAGGCATCATTAGCAAAAAACAAGGAAAAAGGAATATGGTCTGCTTTCATGCACTTCGGGGAGCTGATAGACTTTTTAAAAGAGATTGAAACACACAGCTCTCCTTTACTTCCCGAGATCATGGCACCTGCTTCCAGGAGTGTCAGGAGCAGCCCACCCTGAAGCTTGCTCTGGGGTCAGCAGAGAGGCCCTCTCAGGCATCTCCACTGGTTTTAAAGAGCAGGTGGGAACAAGTTTAACATCTCAAATTAGATGGGAGTGTGGGTGCTCTTCAAATTTGAAGTTTAAATCACATTTTGAGTGCCCAGGTTTAGATGTTCTGATACAAGAGGAAGCCTCAAGTCCACGCAATTCATTATTTATGAGCCTGAGAAGATAGCCTGACACATGCTGAATGTACTGGCGCTTTTCAGCTCCCTTCCCAGGGTGTGGAGTCCTGAGCTCTCTGTCCAGATCCCTGGAAGCAAAGTTTTGAGTCAGGAGAAGGAGGGAAAAACCTCCAAACCCCACTAGGCATCTTAAGGACGGCCGATGTGGTGCCTGGAACTCCAGACTCAGGAGCTCTCATGTGCTGCAGAGGGTGATTGATGTCAGGATGAGGGGACCTGTCTCAGCCCTGCTGCCAGCCCAGAATTAACAGCTTTGTCATAATTCACACTTTGGCACATCCCAGGCAATTCTCCGCAGGCTCCAGGTGCTGCTTCAGTGCAGAGAGGGAGACACATTCCTGGGGCTCTGTCCAAGTGTCCTCCCTGAGTGACATCTGCCGCTGCTGGGCTGAGGTCACCCTTTTCACGGGATGTGTCTTGCTCCATTTGTCCTGGTCTTCTCCCTTCTCTGCTGCTGTTTCTGAGGTTTCATTAGTTATTCACAAAGAAAACAGAAGGAGAAAACATTGAAGGTAATAAAAACATCTTTGCCAGAGATTTAAGAAATTATAAATTTTAGCATTTCTATAAAAAAGGCAGCTCAAGCTCCCAGTGCATGCAGCAATAAAACAGACAAAATATTCCATGAGATGCTTCCTGTGATTGTCCCGGGTTTGGCTGGGGTATAAGAGTTTTCCTTTTATTAGCTGGTACAGTGCTGTGCTTTGGATGTAGGGTGGGAATAATGCTGGGTGGCCAGGCAGCTGCAGCTGGCCATCAGTTCCCCTCTCTCCCCCATTTCTCAGAGGGGCGGGGTGTGTCAGGCTCGGGGACACCACGGATCAACAGCTCCTTAAGTGGCCGTGGATGCTTTGCTGGAACACTTCATCAACCTGGCCAGTCTCTGTGATCTACTACATCTCTCAGCTGCTTCCACCACAACCACCCCAAATCCAGCTCAGCCATAAATCATTTCAGGGCCAGCAGACATCTTCAGAGGGAATCAAATTGGCTTTTGTAGAGCTAATGAAGATTGTGGATTTTAGAGTTTCAGAGCTACAGAAGGGACCTGCAAGTGGATAAGACCTTCGATACAGAGCTTTAATTCTGCCTCAGCTCAGTCAGTCCCAGGGTCCCTGCATCTGGTTCTCATTAAAACAAGCTCCAGTGGCATGGATGTGGATGGGGTGGGCAACACAGAGCTGAGCTGTGTCTGCACAAGACCTTAAATCAGAATCAACAATGTGGTTAGGGTGGGAAGGGACCTCCAGCTCACACTATTCTGGCCCCCCTTGCAATGGGCAGGGACACCAAGCCCCATCCACCCTGTTTGTGTCGCAGGACAGCAGACATCCCATGAGAGCCACAAGGTGCTGCCTGGGGGCCAAGTCACACATGTGCATGTCAGAACCAGCATCCCTGACTGTCTCAGCTGGAGGAGGCTATGCCTGGAAACTCACTGGGAAAATACCTTCGGACAGACATGAAGCAGCAAACGCTGATCTTTGTCCCCCCAAGCTGCAGTAGCCTAGAATAACATCCCGTTCAGAGCCAAAAGCCACAGACATGCCGGCTGTACGACCACTCACTGCCTGGCCAGTGGCCAGACCCACCAGGGCCAGAGAGAGACAAGAGACACCCCTGGCTCCTCCAGCAGTGAAACGCTGCTCTCATCGCAAGGAGAGGCTGGTCTCAGTGCGTGGAAAGGCTTTCTCCTTCTCCCACAGCCATTCCACCTGGCTGAGAGGCTGCTGCTGAGCAGAGCTGTTGGCACCAGAGGAGCCACACACCATCGGGACATCCCCGGCGGGTCAGCAGCCATACGGAGCAGCAGCCACCTTGGGAAAGGTCAGGACTGACACTGGGCTCACAGCTCCTCTGCCAAATTTTAGCCTGACAAAATGCAATAGCACACAACAGACACAAGCCCTGGGAACTGGACGCTGCTGGTGGCAAGCCTGGCAGCACTCAGAGAGAGGTCTTTGCAGAGACAAAGATGTCACATTACCTCCACCATCCGTTTGTCTTTTGCAAAAACACCCAGAATTTAGAAAAACAAAACAAAACAAAAACACCCAACCCAACAAGAATTCTCTGGGAATTGGATGCAGTTTCTTTCCCCAGTGTGAAGCTATCATGTGCCAGCCCCTTTGTAGGGGCTTGGTTTCCCAAACACAAAAATGATACAGACAGAAACCACCAACACCTGCTGTTGTGTTGATACCTGCTGGATGCGTATCAGCAACACATTAACAACTTAAATTGGGTAGTAAAGGTGGAAAGATAATACTTGGCCTTGTCTTCACAGAAACACGCTCATTTTACCCTTAAAAAAGTCAAAAGCACATTAGAGAGAAACAAGAGGGGGGATTAAATGTTCTCCTGTAATGCTTCTATGCTGTGTTTGCTTAGATTGCTGGATTAACAAGGGAATTGGATTTAATTACATGCATGAGAAAATTAATACAAAATTAAATTATTGCCATTATTTGTATTACTGAAACAGAGAAAAATACAGAAGGAGCATTTAAAGTGTTTTTTTAAGGAGAGTTTTTAAGTGGTAAAAAGGGCAATGTATTCCTTCTTCAAATACAGAAAATTATAGTTAGGGAACCATTTAAATTGGAAAAGACATCTAAGACCATAGAGTCCAACTGTTAACCCAGCAATGAAGTTAAAAATAAATCATTTTAGTTCCCCTTTAAATGAAATTCACATCAGCCCCGAGAAGGAACAAGTAAATTTATTTCTTGCCCACAGCCTGTGGCAACTTAGACATTTGAGTTTGTAGAGATTGTCCTGGGACTCCAAAACATTATGTAAACCAGGAAATAAGCTAGTTGGGTTCTGCATAGCCATAAACTAACCCCACAAGCACCCCCCAGCTTTATACGATGGCATTTGGATGAGGCACGTCCCTAATGAAAAGAGGGAAAAAGTCTAATTGGATGATGAGGCATTACAGCATCATTCCCAATGGTGATGCAGAGATGCACGCAGATGAAGCAGCTGTCAGATAATCTCCGTGATTAATGCCCAAGAGCCCTTGCATTTGGCTCTGTTGCTCTTACAAGGCTCAACAGCCACGAACCAAAATGGCAGGGCCCCTCCAGAGCACAAGAGATGCAGTTCTGTCATCTTCCCATCCCTTCTGGGAGCAAAAGACACCTGGGTTTTTCTGCAGTTTAACCTCTAACTTGCATGGTTACTTTGAAAAGAGAAACGTGTAAAACTATGGACATTTATTTTTAAAATCCACTTAGTATGTGTTTGCTTTGACTTCCAAAGGATTAAGCAAACAATGTGGTGGACTTTGGGCTCCCAGAGCTGTGTAAATACAACTGAGGATGCTAAACAAAATCAGCAGGTGGCCGAAGCTTGGCTTCAGGTGGAAGCATCTCCTCATCATCTCCTTGTCCGTAGTAATGCCCCAGAACTGAGCCCGAAGCTCATGGTGAGCTGGTAGCCAGCTTCAGGAGCAGCCCAGCTGTCCCCTAGCCATGTCCCTCAGTGGCAGCCAGGTTCTGGGATACATGGCACACATGTCCTGACACAGTTTTGTCCTGCGGGCTCGGCCGGGTGTGTGGGAGCTGCACGTGAGCAGTGGCTTGGGATGCATGGAAGGAGCTCACTGCACATGTCAGAGGAGCCTGGTGGGAATCAAGACAGGGTTTCTCCAGTGGCTTTTTAGGGATGGCTGTAACATGGGTAGAAAAGCCCTCTGGGGCTCCGGGAGTTTTGCTACCTCAGCGCTCAGTGCTTCAGCCTTCATTTTTCCCTCAGTGTTCTCTTTTCAGCAAGTAAAGCATTAATTCATGGCAAAATTAAATTGGTTTTGGTTAAAATCTATTTTTCTGTGAAGGAGTTTTCGAGTTTCCGAGAGGTTTTTGGGAGAGCAGTGGCCAGCAGTGGCCAGCCCAACAACATTTGCTCTAAGTAAGACGTTTCATCGATAGCACACACACAGGGCTGAAACACAGATGTATGGATTGAACCATTCAATAATTTCCATAAAGAACAAATGCAGGCGACTCACATTGAAGCAATAATCAGGCACTCAGTGAAAGCCCCCCTAAATAGCTCTGTAACTCAGGAACATTTTAATTTTTTCTCTCTTTTTAATTTTGTAGTTGCCCTTGTTTTCTGCTATTTATTATTGGTTTTTACTTTATGATTCCCTGAGCCTTCCACAGAAAGAGTGCTTGATCTCTTCTAAAAACCACCAATAAGAAAATGAAATCCCTTTGGCATCACTGCACAGGGTAGTTGCATAATAAACCAAGTATATATAGAAATTGCTTTCCAAGTATTTACATAAGAGCTTGGAATAATACAGATGTAAAAAAAAAAAAAATCCAACTCAATTTATAAACCAGCCCTGCAGTGCTTTTATGTCTGATAATGTGGAGCGAGCAAATCAGCTTACCAGTGGTACACAGGGAATATTAGTCTGATGCTATTTACATAACTGGGAAAGAAAGATTAAAATGGGGCTGACAAGTGTGTATAAAAGGGTGATTTCCTTATCTTGGAGAACATCCTCTGTCTGGCCAGAGAGACTGGCACAGAAGCTGATGCTTTAAAATACTCCAAGCTGTCCAAAATCTCTGGTCTCTTTGTGCAAGCTGATGCCCATTCTGAATCAGAACTCCACAGACACCTCTGCAAACTCTTCTCAACAGTCTCAGTCACAACACCCAACAAGAAAACCCAGGTTTGTTCTACTAACCTCTCTAATGACTGAGCAGCACAATCATTTGTCTCCAAAATGTTCCCATAATTCAAGTTCTGGGACTTGGAGCATGCTAGGCACTAAACATGTCAGTTCAACCAAATGTAAAATCCCCTTATGAATAAAATAGCTCCTCTAGAGAACCTTTAGGCTTTGAGCTCAGCCTCAGGTTCTGTGCACACTCCCGAAGGAGAGCAACACTCACCGGTATTGGTTTTAACTAAGCTGCAGCTTGGGTGTGTTATGTTGATGTCACCCAAACATCAACCCTCTAAAACCCAACTTTCCTTCTTCTGATCTCTCCCTCTGCAGCATCTGGGTCCAAATAGAACAGAATAGAATTTAGAATTTAATAGAATTTATTTCCTTCTGGACAGTAATGGAACAAACGGGCCCGTGGAGATCAGTTCAGCCTTCTATTACTGTACATGCATTAAAGAACATTAGAACTGCTATACTCCTCCTGGTAGGGATATGAAAAATGCACAGAACATTTCCAATTTGAATTCCATAGTTATCCATAATGCTCTCAAAGGTTTCTATTCTTTTCAGATGTCACCATGTCACTTTCCTGAGAAACCTCATAAGCCTCTCCCTCTTCCCTTTCTAACTAGCTGCCTCTCACTGGGTACAAATTCCTCACAAAACAGACAGATTCCACCACTCCCAGCCTTCCCCAAATGGAAGAATCAAAAATCATCCTGGGCAGAGCCAACCTTAGTTGAGTATTATGGAGACATTCACAGAGAGAGCAGAGACATTTGCTTCAGCCTCTGGATCCAGATCCCATCCCACAGCTGCTGCCCCGGGTCCTTACTTTCTCCATGAAAATCAGTATTTTCCAATGTCATCCAAACAGATACACTTAACTTCCAAAAGGCATTCTCTGAACCCACTTCACAGAATAACACTGGGAACTGCAAAGCTGCTGCAGACCATTAATATAAATGTTACATTTTCTGTATCACAGCCAGGAGCAAAAAGAAATCCCTGATCTACCCCTGTCTGGAAGATGACTTCTTGGGAATTCTCCCCCAACAACAATGGCACTACTCCCACCTATGCTACCCTGAATTTGTCTCTTCAAATGTTACACGTTCAGCCAATTTACTCACATTCCCACAAAACAGCTCAAATTTTTCCCCATTTCTACTCAAGAGAAGATAACAGCTGGTATGACTCCTGTGGCCTCACTGCTGAGCCCCTCCTCTTTTCCTGGACACATGGAATCCTCGTATCCACCAGGGATTTGCCCACCCTTGTGCCTGTGGCACAGGTAGGAGGAAACAGCTCAAATTGCCCTCTGGCCACCAACCAGGGTGCCAGAGTGACAGAAACCCTCACCTTCCATCCACACAGGGTTCAGGTCCCACCGAGGAAGGATATTTTTCATATGTGGTCCTCAGATTTATCTCTCTTCTGAGGTCTTGTAGCAGCAGATAAACCATCCACTAATAGAACACAACTTCCAAGCACAGAAAAGCGTCTATCTTCTTTCAAGTGCAGCATTTTATTGACTGATGGTATCTACAGAAGTGGAACAAACACAAATACTTTAAATCCTTCATGATGAAAGATATTTTTCATTAAAATGGGTGAAAAGGCAGCTTCACAAAAGATACCATGCAGAACAGTGAAGGGGTACGGCGAGAGCCAGAGTGTTTTAAGCTCTCACTGGTCCCTTCATACCCGGATAGCTCTGCTTGCCAGGATGGCTTGAAAATGAACGGGAGACTTCTGTGGCAGTGTTTGAAACAAAAAAGGTTTACTAAGAAACAAAATAACAAACTCTTTTACAGAGAAAAGCCGTGCCAGGTGCAAGAGGTGCTTGCCCTGCTAAGACACGCCACAAAAGCCATTAAGTCTTTTATTCTGACCTTTTTCTACCTGATGGCCCAGGCGGGCCTTCTTGGCTCCATCCAATAGAGCAGCCCCAAGTTCATGGCGCATTTCCAAAGGTCCTACGAGGTGTCCCTGTACCAAATTTGGGGAGAACTTTCTAGTGTCTTTGCCTTACTTGGCAGACAAAGAGCATTTGAAAATTCCCATGTAATTTGGTCACCCCGTCAACAGGGGGCACACTGCTACAGAACAGAGTCA
Organism: Leptocoma aspasia; assembly: GCA_013399835.1. Classification (NCBI taxonomy): domain Eukaryota; kingdom Metazoa; phylum Chordata; class Aves; order Passeriformes; family Nectariniidae; genus Leptocoma; species Leptocoma aspasia. The sequence continues at coordinate 71,719 of VXAX01006545.1, read as the reverse complement.
GGAAATAAAAAATATGCTCCCTAAAAACCCAAGGGTAGTCTGCAGGCTGTGAACCTACTAATTTCCAGACCCCCATACAGCAGCAGCTGTTGCTCATTTGGTGGGAGACAGGGACAGACAGTTTAAGTTGTGCCACACAAGCTCCAGAGCATAAAATCTGTTTACTCCTTACTTAGTGGTGGAGTCAGCCCTCTCTTAAACGAGCAATTCCATGAACAAATCTGGTTTGAAATAGCTGACCCAGAATAAATGCATCCTAAATCCCAATGTCTTTCCATTGCCCACCCCATGGACCCTCCTCTGCCAGGTAGCAGTTGAGCTGATCACCTTTCCACTGCAGAAATCCACACTCTGTGTTCCCTCCTCTAAATGAAAATCTGATTTTTGCAAGATCTAAAAGCATGTCATACTCCCAAAGCCCCTCATGTATCAGGCTGCTGCAGGGTTAAACCTTGGGGTGCTTTTTCTCCAGAGGGCTATTTCTCCAGTGGAGCATTCCCCTTCTTCTCTCTGGAAAGGCTGCCAGAAGCCTTTCCAGCAGGAGTGTTTATCTTCCACCCAGCCTGGTGATAAATCCAGGCAGGCCAGGCATGAGCCAGGAGGGCACTGGGGTTTCATAACTTAAACATGAGAACCCACAGCTCTGCAGGAGCGAGGCAAATGGACATAAATCAAATGGGCAGGAATATCTCAGCACCTATTCCAGAGCACAAGCTCAGAGAGGACAGAGGTTACTGGGAGTCAGACAGCAGGGCACAAAGCACTGAGAGAACCCCAGAACGGTTTGGGTGGGAAGGGACCTTAAAACTAATTCTGTGCCACCCCTGCCATGGGCAGGGACATCTTCCACCATCCCAGGATGCTCCAAGCCTCCTCCAACCTGTCCTTGGACACTTCCAGGGATCTAGAGGCAGCCACAGCTTCTCTGGGCACCCTGTGCCAGGGCCTCACCCTAACAGGGAAGAATTCCTTCCTTCTTCAGTTCAGCAACGTAAAGTCTGAGTGAAGGAAAACTGTTGCTGTAGATCCCTGGAAAACTGAGCCCCACTGTTGAGCTTGGCTTCCCCATTTTGAAAGTGTGCAAAAGATTAATGCTGAAATTGTTCAAAGCACATTTCAGACTGTGCTTGGTGTAACAGAGGCATGAGTCTGGGCAAGTGCTCCTGGAGAGCGTGGCACCTCTGGCACAAAGCTTCTGCTTCACAGGTGCCTCACACATTCCAAAGGAAAAGAGGGCAGAAATCTGTGTCTGTTATC